>LPNX011120794.1:186266-230002 GCA_001517045.1 Pseudotsuga menziesii | reverse complement strand
TGCACTTGTGGAGGAGGAAATATACTGGGACTAGAAGGCCACTGCTGTTGGGAGATCTCTTACTGTTTTGGTGCTGATTTTATCTTAGAGGAAGTTGCGAGGTTTTCTCCTTTATGGTTTCCCTGAGGAAAATCTCTTTGTGTCTCTTGTCTCTTGTGATGTGCTTATGTTTTATTGCTATGCTTGTTATTCTCTCAGTGAAAAGATCATAAGTTCATAATGCTAGCTTAATGTGATGAAAAACTAACAATTATATCAAGTTATGCATCAAGGAGATTATGTCTAATATAATAGATAACATGCTCATGGAGCTCATTGTCCTCTTGAACCAGAACCATCCCAATCGTCTCTTGAGACGTAGCCATGTATAATAGGAAATCACATCCATAGTCAGGTGGAATAAGCATGGGGGCCAATGCCAAGGATTTCTTAAGTGCATCAAAGGACACTTGGGCTCACTCATCCCAAATGAAAAAAGTATTCTTCTTCAAAAGGCACATAAAACCCTTGGTTAAATTGGCAAAATTTATGACAAATATTCGTAAGAAGTTATCCATCTGTTGGAGACTTTGAAGATGTCTAATCATGCACGGGGGAGACAATCGAAGTATTTCCTTAACCTTCAAAGGATCGACCCTAATCTCCTCCTTGGATACGATAAACCCTAATAAACAACCCATTTTCACACAAAATATGCACTTTTAAGGGTTTTACCAGATTTGATAACAATGGCATCTTTCGAAAACTAATCACAACTGATATGGCTGATCCACTCTCATATGAGAGTGAGCAGCTAAATCATCCAAATAAACTTCTATGATATGCTTAAGGTTGTGAAAAGTGAAGGTCATAGCCTATTGAAAGGTAGCTCTGACATTTTTAAGTCCGAAAGGAATCTTTGGGTATGCAAATGTACCCCATGGACAAATGAAAGAATTCTTGTGTTGGTCCTCAGGATTAATTTGGATTTGACTATACCCTCAAAAATCATCCACAAATGATAATGCCTCGCTCCTAGCATATTCATCCAAAATGGTCTATGAATGGTGTGGGGAAATTATCTTTCAGACAAGATTTATTAAGGTCTCTGAAGTTTGTGCACACACGGATGGTTCCCTTCTTCTTATCCACCTGAATGATATTAGATACCCATTCAATCAAGGGAACCAAATAGATAAATCTAGGTTTGAGTAATTTTTCTATATTATCCTTAATGGAGGGTAGCTTACAAGGATTTATCACGCATAAATGATATCAAACATGCTTAGCATTAGGATACATTGGAATATCATGCTTGACAATATGAAGGTCTATTCACAGCATCTCATCATATGACCAAGAAAAAACATCTCAAAATTCTTTAAAAATATCAGTGTATATCTTAATTTCATCGGGAGAACAATCTGCCCCAATGTAAATGTTCTTGATCTTGCCAAGAATCTGATAAATGTTGATGGGAATCATAGGTGATAGATTCACCATGTTCCATTCGACATATACACCATGATTTCCTAATGGGACCATGGGATAACCAACATTGTCTCTAAGGATCATGCTAAAGTCATTGTACTCGATCCATTCAAGCTCTAGGAGGAAGTAAGAGCAATGGTGCAACTCATCCCAAGTTCGTTCAAGACCATACATGGCCTTGAGAATCACTTCATATAAAGGAAAAAAATCATTAAGGAAATCATATGAGTGTGACGACGCAACCTCCCAAGTAGGCAGTACAAAGAGATCCTCCTCTTCCATCCATGAAGAAGAAGGACCAGGGTCTACAATGGGGCCCGCTTGATATGAAACCACCACTGTAGAAAATGACATCTATGTCTCGGTAAGTTTAGGTTCCTCATCTGAAGTGATTGGAGAAGGGAGAGTCCAAGGGTCATCCAAATACCTAGTGAGAAATGGGACCGAAATAAACAATGATGAATCACTACCAAGAGTGGAACAAATAGCTAGGGTTGGTGTTGAAATATTGAAAAATCCCATCAATGACAGATACATTATAACACCAACATTCTCTGTTGTTGGCTGAGAGTTGTCAATAGTTGGGATGGTGGATCTTGACAATGCAGTCGAACCGAAATTATCAAATGACATTTGATAAATTGTGATAATCCGATCCTCAAAAGGGACGTAAATGACACTGAAAATGAAATACACAACCACCTTTATAGCATAAATCTAGTTCTGTCACAGTAAAATATTATAGTCAAGGGGCACATCAACCACCTCAACCTTGATCGAAGTGATCTTCCCTCCCAGCTGGACATGAAGAGAGGGAAGGATACCATGCATCCAAAATGAAATTCAATCAAATGTAGTCAACATGGTCATAGATTTCAACAAAATGGGTGAGAGAAGACATTTCCAATAAGCTAGAGACATCACATAGGATGTAGTGCCTTCATCAATGAATGTGTGTTTGATCATCTTATTCAGACACTCGACATGGACTAAGAAATACACATGGTAAGGAAAGTGATTCTGGACCTCGTGGGTTTCAAATCTAACTACCATGGAAGGATTAGGATCAACCACGACAAGAGTAGTCAATAATGATCTCATTTGTGAAGGACAAGTCTGAAGCACTTCAAGAGATGACATCTCACAGGGAGTTTGACCTAGGTTCTCAACAATAGGATAATTTTGGGTGGCTAGAGCATTAGGATTATGCCCCCAATGCTTTAGGACTCCCTTAGGTATAGATTCAGGCTTGTCAATATGAAAATGAATCTCAGGAGGTACAAGCTCTTTACCTAAGTTGGGTTGTGATAGACCATAATATTTAGTACAAGTCCCAACATTAGATGTTGACATCATGTTGATACACCCATGGCCACCTTTTTCATTTGGTGGGTTTTGATTCCCACCAAAAGTGCTTTTGGTATCCACGTTCCTTGAAGCCATATGTTGATTATTTAGTAAAGGGTTAGTCAACACAGTTGGGCTCTGTGCAATGAAATTCAAGGCGTTTTCAATATGAGGGAACAAGTATGTGATATGCCCCCCTCCACAAATATTTCAAGGGAATTTAAACTTCCTCTTAGGTTTCTTCCCCCCCAACATTATCATCGTTCTTGTTATCATTCTTGTTATCCTTCATATTCCCACCCCTTCTATTGTTTATTCCCTTATTTTTCATCCTTCCATGTTGCTGGTTACCCATATGGTCTGACAAATGTACCGAGAGCGCATCTTCCAATTGGGTTGGATTTGACAAAGTCATAACTTATCTGGTCGCAGATTGATTAATAGACAATTTTTGCATGTGATTCGAAACCTGGTCTACAACTTTGGTACTTGCGGAGCCAATAATGCCATTGGCATGTGGCCCAAGTTTAAACTTAGGTTCAAAGTTTGATCGCGACATGTCACAGATAATCTCATAAAGGAGCCCAAACTGAGCATAAATCAAGTCTAACCGCTGATCTCTAAAGATATCCTACTCCTCATTCATTACTCCATATGTTGAAACATCCTTCGCAATATAGGGAAACAAATGCTTGAGGAACCATTCCAAAAAAAACTTGGATGAAATGTTGGCCTTATTTAAGCTCTTTCGTCTATGCCACTCTTGAATATGATTAGAGATATGTGTGGCTTTATCTTGTCGAAATGTTGACAAGATCTTAGTGTCGACATTGTAACATACTTTTATATGAAAGTGGTTAATAAAGGTCATGGCCAAGTCATTAAATGTATGATATGTGCCCCTATGAAACTCTATATATAACATTTCAAGGTAGGACCCGTGAGGGTGCGTCGAAATAGTAGTAGACGAAAAGATTCACGGTTCAATGAGTTTGAATATCATCAGAGGTGGAAATTAGCCACATGATCTCCAGGTTCCTCACCACTCCTACATTCAAACTTTGGAATGTCTAAACTTGGAATCTTGGTGGGAACAACCAGCCACATCAGATCACGAGATACCGGATCATTGTTCAAATTTGAAAGGTCGATCAAATTTAACATAGGTAAGAAAGGGATCCTAGGTTGTGCCATATGGTTCCATTCTCCCTGAAAAGGTTGGTTCACATAATATTTATTGTAGTAAATACCATGGCCTTGGCCAGTCAGATACTAACCCCCTCCATATGACCCATAAAAGGATGCAAGAGAATGTGATAGTTTGGTATACCTTGAATATGAGACATTGCATAACCATAGTTATAGGATTGATAGGAAGGTTGATTCCCAAACATATACATAGGTACACATCTTCCTGATGCAACAATTCTAGATGAAGAGGGACTAACATGGTTAGATGCAACATGACATCCCAAAGGACCTTGTAGGATGTGAGGAGGGTATGCCATCAGAAAGGAACTTGAAGGAACATGCGTGGTGGATGACGGGGCATAAGATGGAATGTAAGATGTTCCCCCAATATTCACATGTCTATGTTAACCTCTGTGAGAGTGAAAACTAGTGTTACACCTGGATGAGGCACTACAACAAATCCTAGAATTATCATCCCATTTAGCATCCCTTTTTAGTGTAATTTTTTTTACATTAAGTGGTTAAACTAGACGCTAAATGGGATGCGTCATGGACAAAAATTAAAGCGTCCAAAAAAATGTCTTTTTTTGCTTCCTAAATAGCGTCATTTATGACTTCCAAAATAGAGTCTCTTTTTTTGCTTCTAGAATAGCGTCCAAATTTGCTTCCTAAACAACATCAAGGTTTGCTTCCAGAATAGCGCCCAACTTTGCTTCCTAAACAACGTCGAGGTTTTATTCCTAAATAACTTCCTTCTTTGCTTCCTAGTGAGTGTCCACTTTTTCTTCTTAAATGACACCCCCGTTAGCGCCATATTTGCATCCTTAATAGCACCATGTTAGCCTCCAAATTAGAATCCATTTTTGCTACCACTTTAGCATCCCATTTTGCACCATGTTTTACTTCCAAATATGTGCCAATTTTCGCTTCCAAATTTGCACCAATTTTTGCTTCCTTTTTTGCATCATGTTTTTCTACCAAAATGACGCCAAATATTTCTTCTATTGTTGCACCATATTTTGCTTCCTATGTAGTTACATGTTTTGCATCCAAAGTAACGTCTTATTTTTCTCCCATATCAATGCCATGTTTGGCTTCATCATTAGCGCCATGTGTTGCATCCTTTTTAATGCCTAGTTTCACATCTCTCATGTTTTGGTCACTAATTTAGTCATTTTTAGTATTTAACCAATATTATAATATCATTAGGGCATGGAGGAATTGAACCACCAACCTCCTGCTTGTAAGGCAGGCACTCTTCCATTGAGCTAGAACCCTTTAAGAATTTGAGAACCTAACTTACAGAGTCCTCTATAATGGTAAAAAGGATCAATACACAACTTTGAGTATATAATGGTCAAACAAGGCAACAGAGAAAGAGGATTTTGTAATACCAGAAAGGACACTCATCAACATCAACAGTGTTACATGTATCAGAAGATGACAATGTAATAGTACCAATTTGGTTACCTAAAATCATGTAGCCTGGGCATTCTGGTTATATCAGGACTTGATAAGCCATGTGATTAGCAATACACATTAGTGCATGCACATGACTAGAGAAAAAAGCAATGTTCCACCAGTCTAGCTAGCAGCCAAATTATGATAGCCTGGTTACAAACATGTAATATCTTGCACCTTATTCTAGTAGATAGACAATTCTAGTGTTGGTCCTAGCTACATGTGATTACACATGATATAAGTTATAACTGATGTACCAACATAGTTACATGCATAAGATCAGTTCTAACAGAGTGCAGAAACAAGAGTGAAAACAAAGAGAGTGTGCCTTGAAACAGATTTTATATCATTGCAATGAATTGTGAATTGTCGATTCAAGCATTTAAAAGCATGAGAATTGAGAATTAACTGCAGAAATGCATATGGGAAATAGCATGAGTGCTATAAGGAAACTTAATTCCAATGTCTTTAAAGATTTGTAAGTGGAAACAGGAATAGACCACTCACTAAATATGTTGAGGGGTGGGGGTTTAAAGTATCATGGAAGGAATTTTCAGTGGAAATAACATACACTGAGAATCTACAATATCTTCCTGAACATAAAAAATGGTGAGTACAAAAGAGTAATGTGGCTGACCTACACTGAGTGGATAATGGTACTCATTATGATGAAGGGATCAAAGGGATAAAAAAGAAAGTTTAGAGAAAAGACTAGTACCATTTCTAAAATACTGACCATTCCAAGAAATCCCTATGAATGGTTTGTTGGCATCCATTTATTGTAATTTTCTGGGAAATTTTCTACGTTGTATCCTTTAGGAGATGGGTCATTCCCATAAAACAAATGCAGTAACAATCATTTCATCTTGTAGAGCATATTTTATGCCCTCATTTGGATATAAAGGAAACGAGCGTAAAGTTTAAGAAAAACCAACAAGAAGCTTAGGTTAGTCTCACCTAATATATTGCTAGTAATCAAATACTTAACATAAGTCAACTATGATAATTCATCTAGTTATCAGTGAGAAGCTAAAGTTACCGGGATATAGATAGATATATGTACATATATGAGAACAAATTGGATACAATATGGTTGGGTATGCATATATAAAAATACATGTAAAATATCTGTCAGCATGTAAAATACAAGTATTTCCTAATATTTCCAGAGTTTTAACAAATTATTTCCCTTGGCTTAATGTATTTCCTAATAAAATGCTCTACCAAAATAGCTACTGACCCATTTTCCATTTTTCATATGGCACAAAGTTCCTATTCAAAACGTTCTTAAGCTCATAGTTTGGCCCAATGGAAGGGTGTTATCCTCAGTGGGGGTTATTGAATAGTTAAAAAATGTATAGCTGTGTTTTTTTCAAAATAAGGCCCAAATATGTACAATTGACAAAGGTTTTCATAATTTCATATAAACTAAATGTGTACCTCGTGAATATGACCTCGCTTTTGAAAAATCCTATCCTCTTATGTTCCAACAGCCAGAATAAAATGCTCCACCTTGTCCAATATTACATGCATGATAAAATGTTCCACATTTTAGTGTGATATCAGCTTAGCTGGAAATGCTAGTTGTATCCAAACCAGTTAACACCCTTTCATTCGATGTTCAGTAATTTCAGACACAGGAGACGTCCTATAGCCTTTATAAAAATCCATGTGCATTTGAAATTTCAGAAAGAGAAAACATTATACAACTTTAATGCCAGCAATTGGATAAAGCTGGTCAAGATGAACTCGGTATCATTTCCATCAATCTGGGGACATGAGATCTTGCGTTTCAAATGATAGTTAAAATTTCAAAGGCCACACAACTTCAGATGACAATATTTAGAATACCAAAGTGAAAATATCACAATATCTAGTAACATATAGTGAAGTCCTCCTGTCAACATAATATTTGCCAACAAAAATGATACAATAAATGCAATCTGTGTCATAATACCTCACCTGCATCTGTCAAATAGTCACCCATTGCACTGAATTCTTTCTTGTATACAACCATGAGCAAATTAATTGAACCCTGTAAAATAGAAAATAGCCACCAACAAATTATCTTCCCGGAGAATATTGTCATAGAACCAAAACAGAGAATGTGAGCTGTTAAAACAGATCTATAATAAACTGTCCACACACTAGAGATAATCATGCTTAGAAGTTAGAACAACAATAAGCTTGAGAATAAAAATATTCCAAGCATTTCAAGTGAAATGAATTTTAGAACAGAATGTAAATTTAGATAATATTTATTCAGCGACAATTTAAGGAATTCAAATAGAATATAGGAGGGGTAACATCTCTACATACAAACCTCACGAATTTCCAATGTAGGCATGTGTGGAAGGAAATCACTACCAACAAAGAAACAGATGAAGAGAAAATCATCCACAACCCATTCAAAATCAATCTCTATTAGAGGTTTTGGAATCTTCATATCATACTCTAAATATTCACGTAAAACCCATATGATGACGAACTGGAAAATATTTGAGATATCAGAAACAAGTTAGATGTAAGAATAATAGTAAAACATCCACATGATCTATAATAATCCTGAAACTTGCTTTAATTATCATGACCTAAATGGGACCGTTATTAGTATTAATGCAACCATACAACATTAACAAAAAGAAAAAACCTCCAAGCATGCATAACCAAAATCCTAACATAAAAAATTATACATATATCTGACTTACCTGATAAGGCTTTTTAGGATTAACATTCAGTTTACCACCTTTCACATCAAACAATGAGAAAGTAGGAGTTCAATATCCTGAAGGTGAATTAGTGTGCAGTAAGTGGGGGGCGCAAAACATCACATATGATTACATAGACACAAAAAATTGCATTTCACTACGACTGACAAGGCCATGATTGAGGTTCTGGCTTATTTATGAGGTTTATAATTCAAGTGACTCATTCAAGGATGGGACACGAGACTTTTATTATAGAGGCATTTATACATCCATGGAAATCCATGAGCCATGGGGTTTTGTATCATGTGATAGGATAGGATCCATGGAAAATCATAAGCTTTGATATTCACTATGTGCCTTGGTTCAAAATAAGGGCTCCCATGCCTACATCCCTGACTTTCTTAAATCTCATGGATCATGACAACAAGTTAATCATGATTGGAGTAATCGGTGGCTTTAATATTACAATGGAAATTGGGATGTTAAGACCATCAGAGAGAATTTACATGTCCATCAAATAACTGGCATGTTAAGACCAGATAAGCAGAACAAAATTGATATAGAGGGGTGTAGTTAATGATAAGAGCCATGCAACAGAAATACAAAAAAAAAATTCAAGAGAAGCAGTGAATTCTGATAGTTAGCAAGTAGTGTAACTACAAGAATGGGTCACTTATATATCATGTAAGAGACAATGTTGTAGAAATTATAATTATGAAATATACATGAATACAATGACAAATAAATATGGCATGGCAGTGCAGGGAAGGGTAAGGCATAACATAGACTTGTCAAAGAAGAGCAGCACAACTTGCAAAAGTAAACTAGAAGTGTGTCTGGAACTAAATCACTGATGTAACCACAAATACACTGATAACCAAAAGGGGAAAATGACTGTAGGGAAAACAGAGGCTTGCATTACACAAGAATTCCAAATTGAAAGGGGATGTGGAGGTAACATTTGAGGTGAATCAAGACACAAATGGGACAAAGAGTACAAAGATAAAATAGTGGTCACAACAAATTATGGAATTCTAGATGAAATGGAAGAAAGATGAACAACCTAACATGGATATAGGAAAATAAGGGTTATGAGATGTACAAACCCTTCTTGTAGATTGGCATTTCTGACTATTCTATAAATAAATAATTGAAATTCTTATATGATACTCAAATTCCTTTGTTTATGGATGATGTGGTTATAGGCTGCATAATTAGTTAATTGAAAGTTGAAACTCCAACCTTGTTCCCAATTAGTCCTCAAATTTAAAGGAAAATATGCATTGAAATCACCTGCAATAGTTGTTTCTAAAGTGCCTCCACAATCACACCATAAGCTAGATGTATAAATTTATCCAAAATTCTACTCACAGAGACTTAAAATATTGCCACTAACACAACTTAACAACCTTCGAAGTTGAAATTAAAACTTTGATTCTAGTAGTAAGTTCCTAAGTTTAGTATATCATATATAATCATATATGAGGTGATTATAACATTAATTCACAATACAGTGATGATACGATCTTTAACAGATCATAATAATTATAAGCAAGAAGTTAACTGACAGAATGTAATACATTTTAAAAAATGAAGGGAAATAAATAGATCACATTCAATGCCAAGAGGTTTTTTCCTGCCATCATTTCCTTCCAACAAGCCATATGATACCCAATCCAACATGATTCCAAATAAAGGTTGGGTTAGTATTCATCATGTCAATGTCTTCAAATGGTTGTAAATAAGGCAATAATACCGATGGAGTTAATTTTAAATCAATCCTACTATCTTTTCCTTGACGTAATACTTTATTCAAATTCTTCCTTAAAAATTTATAGCATGGATCCAAGATTATCATAAGATATGGAGCTATCCTAACAGAAAAACTAACCCATATCTATGACAAATGAATAAACAGTGGGAGACCTACAAAAGCTAATAATATTGGCACGTGTTCTATCTATCATGTTTCCCTTTGTAGTCTTGGTGCTTGGATGATCAATTTAATTGGTTGGGAGCTCTAAGACACTCTCTATCTATGAACAATTTAATTGTTTGGGAGAATATTGACACTCGTTGTCTATTGAGGAGCATCCTAAAGCTCTTGATTGGAGTTCCAAACTGAAACACAACCTCAAAACCACAAAAATAGGTAACATGCTCCCTAAATACTCCCATGTACCCAATGTTTCTACTGCCCTTTTGGGCGCATTTGGTACTTACTCCAAAGCTACCAAGAGCAGAAAAACATCAGCTACATGCCCCAAAAACCTCAAGAGCGATAACTGTGCAACTCTGGGAAATACAATACTACCTCCCCTACATATGTACAGCGATGTTGAAAATTATCACGACTATGCATACCAGGAGGGCATTTTGATAGAACAAAACCTCTATTTTTATCATACCACCCCCCTTATACTAGTAGAGGCATAACCAATAGGGATAAGAATTAAGCACTTATAAAAGCATGTAAATCCTTCCCTAAGATTCAAATCAAGAAAAGATTATCTTCCCTTGACTATGTGGGATGTCCTGCCCTTTGTTGCATGAATGGACCTTTCATTTTTACTATCCTACTAGCTATTTGACGGCCCTCTATAGATTGATCTAGTTATAGCAAATATTGAAATTCAAGTATAAGGGAAACTTAGGAGGATATTACTGAAACCTTTAGCTGTCATTGCATCCCTATTGGGGTTACTTAGAAGCCACCCCCCATACCCCCACTCCAAATGTGCACTTCAGAAAAGCACACCTTCAAAACTGCACTCTCAAATCAAATCCACTTGGGAGTACCCTTCAAGGCAAAAGAAAAATGCTCCTTCCTTTGTGAAAAGTGCTCCACAAAGCACACTCCCTAATTGCTCCCAAATCAAACACTTGGCACTCCCAAATTGCACACTCCTAAAGTTGAACCCATTGATTGTTCCAAAACTAAAAAAACTCTCCCAAAGCACTCCCATGTGCCAACTTGGGACTTTTTCATTTTTTATTACATGTGGAGCCTAAGAAAGGCCCTAGTAAGCTCCACGCATCATGGCTAGGGTTTAGAGGCATATAAAAGCCTTGTTTCGCTACATTTTCTCTCATTCTATCACTCATTTCAATCATCTTTGTCATGGTTTTGAGTGGGCTTCTTTTTCGTTGTTAAGGAGATTTGTGAGAACTTGGAGAGGAGATTGAAGGGTTCCATAATCAAATTCAAACATTGTTGGAGAACCCAAGAGGTAAGCTCCAAGCTTGTTCTCACTTAGTTTTTGATGCCTCACTTAGTCATTCTCAATGTTTACTTTAGTATTTCCATTTTTTTATTTCTCAATTGAAAACATTTTTGGTTTAATACTGTAACGATTATACAACTATTGAGTTGGAGGATGTTGATCCAACATCATATTAGACCATTGAACACATGGAGTCATTATTCATGGAGGACCTCAATTGGTTGACAACCAAGGCATCAAAAGTAAGGGGGCTTTCCTACCCTTAATTCCTAATTTATCATTTATGCTTAATGCCATGGTTTGTCGTCCCAAATCCATCTAACTTTGTTTTGTCATTAAAAATTTTAAAGGATAGAGGATGTCATCAAAGATATCATATGCTTGAAATTATTTCTAAAGTTAAACTGAATACTCTTCATGAAAGCATGAGATAGTAACATCTAACATTTTGGAGGCATATATGATATGAGCACTGCACTCCCTATGTAGAAGAAATCTCAGCTCCAAATCCATAAGAACAAAACTCTATTATGAGTAACATGGGAAAGTGGCATATACAATTAAAGGATCTTCATTAAAGAAATTAACTAGAAGATAAATGGAAGACAAGGATAGAACAAGCAAATTCAAAAGTAACAAATTATTAACACAACCAAGGTAAGCCTAGAAGCTGTATCAACAAGACTAATAATCTTCTGGACATTTCTGTAAGCTGAAACAAAACAAGACATCCATAACCATAAATTAAAGTCATATTAAAAAAGAAAGCGCACTTAACAACACTATGATTGAGGAATGGGGAAGAGGGAGCCATAAATAAAATCATAATCAAACACACAAGATCAACAGCAGTATCTAGGGGTCCCAGGGCCAGATTCACTCTACACAAAGTACTGCTCTCCATGTCTGTTCAAGCAGCCAATCTTCCATTCAAAGATTCTAGGTATTCCCCCATGATTTCATATCCAAGCCCTCTCATCCCTGGATATTCATCGGACGACAACATCGGGTAGTGCATTCGTTTGCTCATTGATCGACGACTTAGATGAAACCATCCTCTTTCTCTCACCTATATACTTTATCTAGATGTTTAGACATCAACATTGCATGCTTGACATAGTTTTGATCTTGATTTTGTATCTGCACTACTTGCTGCAGTTCTATTGAATAATTAGTTAGTTCTTTCTCTGCTTGCAATTATTCACATTGGATGTACTTTTGAGTCCCATTGACCAACTTTGTGGTCACTTGTTTGAACATTAATGAAATTATCTTATCTTATCTCCTTTATTACATATACATTATGATAATATATGATTATTTTATTATGGCAAATAGGTATGATGCCCACCTAGACTCTAAAAAGTAAATAATTTCAAACATATTTCTTCTTTAGTTCATATAGATTACAACAAGTAGGTCTGTTCCCAACCAGTGCTTTGAAAGGTATGTAGGTACAATAATATCATGTCAAGAATCACAAACGTGGAGAGCTCTGGAAGTACTATAGCTTTGGAATGACCTTTGCATAATCAATCAATAGCATTGAGAAGAGACAATGCCAATATCTAGAAAAGATTAAGCATGACATCTTACTCTCAATTCTCTATAGATAAAGAAAGTGAAAAATAAACAGGATCAATTTCATACCCAAACCAACCACATGGTTGAAAGTACAGCGCCACTTTATCTCCTATGGTCAAGTTTGTCAGCACCATCTCACCAGGTGAATCAATCCAAGTTCACCCAAATATTAGATTATGAACTTTAGTTTGAGGCGGCACCAAATCTAGAACCTCTCCATATTTCTTTAGCACCACACGTGTTCTGAAAAATCCATGCATACACAAATTAGCAAGTTTTATCACCATAAAAAGAAAAGGCTGCATACAACCACCAATTGTCCATGCCTGTTTAGATAAAATATTCACTGTCCAAAGAGCAATGCAAAAACCTTATCGTTTAAATGGACCCCTGAAGTGCTCCATAGAACTTTGATAAGCAGGGTAGGAGGCTATCTCCACTTATCATTCGATTTTCAGATGAATGTCATTATAAGA
The DNA here is from genome assembly GCA_001517045.1 of Pseudotsuga menziesii. Classification (NCBI taxonomy): domain Eukaryota; kingdom Viridiplantae; phylum Streptophyta; class Pinopsida; order Pinales; family Pinaceae; genus Pseudotsuga; species Pseudotsuga menziesii. The sequence continues at coordinate 216,541 of LPNX011120794.1, read as the reverse complement.
TTGCAAAGAGAATATCAACTTATAGTTAAAGATTTTTAGTGTCCACAATAAAATAATTGGCTTGAAAATGTAGCTGATACATTTTTTATAACCACAAGAGACAGATATCAATTTCCATTAGAATATATACTTTAAATTTTCCAGTATTGCAGTGAACAAAGGAAATGTTGGTTCACACCTCTGTCACAGTTCAAGTAACACATCTTATTTGGTTTGTTAATCACAAAAGAGATCCAAAATGATTGAACTGGAAATCAATAGAAGTACATATACCATCTCTTATAAGTTATAAGTTATAACCAATTGTACAAGTACTTTTCCAGCTTGCTCTCCTTTGGAAAATTCAAACACTTTAGCTATAGAGTTACTTGCAAAAAAATAGGCTTCTTGGTTTTGATAAGTATAACTCTATCGTATCAATGATTCATAAAAATTAATTTGCCTGTGTGTAGTATTTCCAGGACTCTCAATTCTCTAGAAAAAAATACAATTTTAATCTCATCCAAGCAACAAACTCAAGGAAAATATCAGAGCCGACTACAAAAGAGAAACTCCAGCTACAACCAATATATTGTATTTATCAAGACCCAAATCCGAAGGCAAATAACAGTGCCAACCTGTAGAAACAACCAATTTACAAAAATTCATGATACATATATCTAATAGGACAACTATCTAATTAAAGAGAGAATAAGCTTTCTAAAAGTTACCTTCCCAGTGGATAAAGTAGTGGAAACATAACTCAGTACTTCCATATACTGGAATGCCAAACCAATCTCGCTTTATTCATTGCAAATATTCCATTACTTGAATACTCGAGGGAGTCTCTTAATCCATTCATGTGATTCCACCTTCCAGACAAGCTTAAATGAAGGCACTTTAATTTGGTATTCAAGGAATCCCGAATTATTTCTTACTGGTCCCCCAAGTCTTGTGCCTATTCCTTTCGAATTTCCGCCAAAAATATGAGATGCAATAGAACTTCCACTTGTGCCTTCAAATTTTCTTTTGGATGAGAATTTTCAATGACTTCTGTATTTTGCTGATAAGCTTCCTTAATTTAGTACGTTCCTTCTGCAAATAATCTAGTTTTTGTCACAATTCCTTCTGTATCCCGTATCTTTTCAAATCCTTCTAAAATGGTTCTAGTTCCTGGTTTCTCTTAGTGTACAATCTTGATCCATTTGTCATTATTATCACTAATTATGATATATTGTTATATTATTTATAAATAGTGACATCAACTCAGCTCGGATTATCAAATGGAGGAAAATTTGATTTTTTATGAGGTGAGACTGTAAATTTGGCCAGTTACCCAGCACAAGCTAGAATTTGTTCAGTAGGAACAATTCATAGAGAGGAATAAAACAAAGAACCAGTTTGAGAAAATTTAACAACTTTTTTGGAAGTTTTTCCAGTTTGGTGCCATATATACTATTCATTCATCAAAATAAAATTCACCGATAATAGTGTATTTTAAGGAAAGGTGACCATAAACAACAAATCTGGCCCTAAACAACAAATCTCGAAAAATTATCCCAGTCAAGATTTATTTCTATAACATTCCAAGTGACATTTGCCAAATAAATTTTACAGGTTGCTCATAGTTTAAAAGATAACAAATTGCACTAGTTTAACCCAATGCTGGGAAAAGTGAAAAAGTTGATAAGTTCCTATTTTTGAGGGGGTAATAAATTAGCTTGAGCAATGCATCGATCTAAAAATTACTGAGTTTTCAAGATCCAGATTTTTGTCAGCCAAATACAAAGTTTCTAATGTTTCTTTCCCTTTGTTTTCTTCCACAGGTGGCATAAGTTGGTCTTGGTCCTTGATTTGCAGTAACCGAATTGAAGAAGGATGTAGTTTGCTAACTTCTAGGAGGCGTAAAAAACCAGTGGGAAAATGAAAACCACTAACCAGGTTGACAACAAGAAACTAGTGGGAAAATGCTAATAACAACAACAACATACATCGCATACAATCAAATAAGGGAAAACATCACATACATCAAATGAGGGAAAACAAATGGGGATGAAAACAGACTGATGTACCTTAGCGAGTCATGCCAGAAATCCCTTGACCTTGGCAAGCACAAGATCTCCGAGCCTCCATTGTCTGCAGGAAGTTGTTTTGCCTCCTCGTCTTTTAGCCAGTGCCATGTCGTAAAACCCTGATGGAAATGGAAAATACTGTATAGAATACCCTCCCAGTCCTCAACAAGAATTATACCCTCCCAGTCCTCCTCTTCCACAATTTCCATAACACCATTAATTTTCCACTACCCCTCACGCCATAATATTGTAAATGCCTCATAACAATTGGGCCCCTGTTAAATTATCGATTGATATTTACAGAGGAAATATTTTCGTGGCTCGTTGGCAAATGGAGGAATGGGCTCACGATGGAATCCGTTGGCCCCAGTTTTCTAGGAATGGGAAATATTTTCATGGCTCACGATGGGGCAGGAATTACATCACACAGGATTGGGCTCACCAATCCCCAATTCCTTCCACCACAAATTTGACATGTTTTTTCAACCATTGTACCTATATTCCTTTCATCTATTTACACACATTACAATAAAAAACAACAAATAAGATAACCATGAACATGCACAAGCCCTAGACATAAAAGGAAAATAAATTACATGAGCTAGTGAAAGATGTAATGAAGTGGAGTTGAAAAGGTGGAGCATAAAAGAAAATAGGTCAATTACTTAGGCAAACTTTGAAGATGTGGCAAGCCCTTATTTTTTTTAAATCCTTTACTTTTTTACTACTAAGACAAGTATAGGATGAGTGATTTCCTTGTCATGGATTGACTATGAAAAATTACTATAATGTATAATGAAAAATGAAGAAATTGAAGAATTTGGATTTATGTGTCTTTTTAGATATCTAGATTCAGGATTTTCTAAAATATTATTTCCCTACATATATGTATGTATGTACTTTTAAAGAAGCTAGGACATTGGACATTGTGATCATGATAAAAAATAACAATAATTTGGTGACAATCCGACTAGTGAACACATCCACCAACATATGAATATAGGGACCTCCCTGCATGTCTTGACTAGATAAGCCTAGGTAGAAGGGGCTCTCTGAATCGATATGCAATATTAAAGGGCATTTAATATTGATATAAGCCATAGCTTTCTAGGACATCGTCATGATAGCTAATTTGGTGTCAATTTGATGATGATGATGGCGATGATGATGATGGTGATGATGATGTTGATGGTGATGATGATGATGACGATGATGATGAAGATGTTGATGAGGAAGAGGGTCATGACGACGACAACGACGACAACGACGATGACGACGATGATGATGATGATGATAATTATGATGATGGTAATGCCAACGATGATGATAATGATGAAGATGATGATGATGATGATTATGAAGATGGTGATGACAATGATGATGATGATGAAGATGATGATCATGATGACGATGATGATCATGATGATGGCGATGATATTGATGATGATGATGAAGACAACGACGATGAAGATGATGATCATGATGATGACGATGAAGATGATTATGAGAAGGATGATGATGATGATGATGATGTTGACAATGATGAAGATGATGATGGTGATGGTGATGACGATGATGATGATGATGATGATGATGATGATGAAATATGCATTTATCATATCATTTCTAGCAAATATGTGGGTCATTGACCCTGAAATTGTTCTCAAGTCCACAAATCGTGTCGGCAGTAAGATGATGATGATGGTGATGATGATGAGGATGATGGTGATGATGATGATGGTGATGATGGACACAATGATGATGATGATGATGGCGATGATGATGGTGATGATGATGCTAATGATGATGACACTGATGATGATGATAATGATGGTGATGATGAATCTTTCTTCATGTGGAAAAATTTCCACATGTACTAGTGTCTACGAATCTTTCTTCATTTATTTTCATATAAATAGATTATGAATCTACCTCATGTCTTCTATAAACTTTATGAAACTACCTCATGTAGTTGCATCATGTATCTCATGTATTCTGTAAACTTTATGAAACTCTCATTCAACTCTGCCTTGGTTATATATTAGGATTTTCTCATTGACATATTTTTGTTTTGTTTTTGAAACTATACAACAAAATGAAAATTGTTGGAATCTCTAGTACCAACATGTAGTGTTTCTAAATCCAAATTGCAACTGTTACTATAACTATTGATGTAACATAAACAAAGAAATAAAGAGTAGCTGAAATAAAGAGACAAAGGTATAGAAAATAGTGGGGAACATCTACACAACCAAGGGTGAATTAAACCTACAAAATTCAATTATGTTAGAGGATACCTTCCCATTAATAAATTTGTTGTTTGTAGTGAATACAAAACACAACAACTTAAAGTTTTTATCACTAATAAAAGTTATATGAGCCTTGTTACATGATAGTTGCATTTTAGAAACATTGAAATATGATATTATAAAGACATAGTACTAAGGTGGTCGTAGCCTGTTCAAGCTCATAAAATTTGTATAATCTATTAGCTGCTTTGGCATGCAAGAATCATACACCGAGCTTGAATAGGCTACGACCACCAACAATAAATTAATTTAAGAGAATGTGGTATCATTGTTGTTAATAGTTTATTTGGGCCACAATGTGCATCATGTACCAATAACAAAAGAAATAGGATATAATTGATACTAGCCCTACACTAGTTTCTATACTCCTTTAAATAATTCCCTAGTTTACTCAAGTTTGTGAAATAATTTGAGGTGATAAACCACCCAATTCAATATAATGATGTGTGGTATCGATACATCTTTGTACAATGTGAACTAGAATTCAACCATTGACATTGTTGTTTCCCTTTCCAATTGCTTGAACCTACAATTGGGGTAAGGATAGACTCCCACACAAATAAAATAGGGTAGTAGCTCTAGAAATTGTTTATTTCAATGTATTCCTTAGAACTTCCGTGGTCCATGTAAAAATAATCAAGATGTCAGAGATAAAGAGTTCGAAACTTAAATTGATTGTAGGTTCAAGCACTTGGATGGGACAATAGTAATAGACTCAATTGTTGACTTTTTTTATGCCTTGTTTGATTTCCTAAGCCTACAATTGGTTTAATGATGGTCCTATATTCATGAACTTAAAAATCAATTGTAAGTTTAGGGAATTTAAGGGGGTAGCCAGTATTTCTTTGCATTGGCCTAGCGACAACCTAACCAGTCTTTTAGTGAAGAGCTTGAAAAACAAAATTACTTAAACCTTAAATCAACAATGATATAATAAGAAAATATAGGGAGAAACTATATTTTACAACAAAGAGTAAATGCAAATCTTGGTACTTACGTTATGATAAAGTGTTTCACAAAATTTTGCATGAGAATTCTGATAAACTTGTTACACTCATGGAATAACTTGATATTAAAAATATGTTCTTTTTTGAACAAACAACTCTAAAATTTTGTCATGATCATTGACATTGACATTGATATATCTGTCGTTATGTGAGACGTTTTCTAAACACAATTCCTAGCGATAAACCTAGTGCAATTCCTAGCGTGATTCCTTTCGAAATTTATGGCATTATTCCAGGTGTTATACCTGGATCTATACCTGGAGCTATGTTGGATTTTTTCTAGGAACAATTCCTGGCTCTATACATGGCGCTATGTTGAATGTTTTTCCTGGAGAAGTTCTTGGTGCAATTCTGGTCCCTAACCCTGGATTAATATATGGTGCTATGTTATTCATGATGTTTTTTTAGGCTATTCTTAGCATTATATGGGATTCTTTTGTGGACTCTAATTGGGATGCTAATTGTGACACTAATTGGGACACTAATTGGGATGTTAATTGGGATGCTAATTGGGATGCTAATTGTGACGCTAATTGGGACACTAATTGGGACGTTAATTGGGATGCTAATTATCATCCAAAATAGCGCCAACTTTTAAAAAGGGATGATAATTGAGATGTCAATTAGGATGCTAATTGGGATTCTAATTGGGATGCTAATTTGGACGTTAATTGAGATGTTAATTGGGACACTAATTAGCATCCAAAATAGCACCAACTTTTAAAAAGGGACGCTAATTGGGATGCTAATTGAGATGCTAACTAGAATGTTAATTGGGATTCTAATGGGGATGCTAATTGGGATGCTAATTGGGATGTTAATTGGGATGCTAATTAGCGTCCAAAATAGTGACAACTTTTAAAAAGGGATGCTAATTAGGATTCTTATTGGGACTCTAATTGGGACGCTACTGGAGATGCTAATTGAGATGCTAATAAGGATGCTAATTGGGATGCTAATTGGGGAGCTAATTAGCATCCAAAATAGTGCCAATTTTTAAAAAGAGACCCAAATAACACCATTAAAAGTGCCATCCCGTGGAAAAGCGTCCACTTTGTCCAAAAAATGATGAAAAATACACTAAAAGTGATAGTGGAGGCTAAAAGAGACGCTAATCATAGGGTTTTGTTGTAGTGAACAGTGCGAAAACCCTCCCACAGATCAAGAGGAATATGCAATATGAGCACTCCCAAATATATTAGCAAGAAAAGGGGATGAAGTGCCCCCAGGACCAACACCAAAATCTATGCCAGGATCAATGGAAGATGAAAGAATAGTATCGGTAAGGTCTGGCATGTCAAACCTAAAAGGACCAGTGCTAGAGGTATTGTGACGAGTCTCACTACTTGATCTTCCCAAGGAACACCTTCGATAAGCAGGTGCAAAGTATGACATCTGGGGTCGTGTGTTATAGGAAGTACCAGCCCCGTTAGGGTCGGTGTCAACCAGAGTCCTGGGTCTCAAAATGGTAGAATTCCCCATTCTAGAGGATGGAGAAGGAGGGAGTTCTGGAATCTTATATGTAGTAGTCATTATGAGAGCAGTGTGCGAGTCATAGTGTGTAAATTTTCGCCAAAAATGTTTAGTCCTCTTCCGAGGAGGAGGACGAGATCCACAAGGTGAAATCCCTTCTAAACGTCGAGATCGACGAAGCTCCAGAACGCGATCCATTATGACTCCACAAAAATAACAAGACTCAACAAATTACGATCCCTAAAGCAAGCTTTTTGACAAAGAGCACACCCCTAAGTAAAGCTAAGTCAAATGCAAACAAGCTAGGAGGGAGGATAAGTGAGCTCCCAAATTTCACAGGTATATCTCCAATAGGAGAGGCTTAAGAAACCCATACACTACAAGCAAAGGTGTGTAACCAATTATAGTGGCCCTCATCTTCAATACATATAGTGATTGTCCTTTCCAACCCCTACCTGGCAAGGAAGATCATAGAATAACCTCTACAAGTACCCCTTACGATACCTACGTAAGGAAACCAAGGTCACCCCAATATAACCAATGCTCAAGTGGATAGTTGCAGGCGGGATCTATCATATGGGAAGGTTAAAAAATACTAAAGCTCGAAATAACTAAAGGTACCTCAAAATTCCCTAGATACAAGTAAGATCCTGGAAATATCTCTGGTACTCAACTGAAAGTGGCAAGGGGATATCCCCACCACAAACGTGTGCATTGCCTTGTGCTTAAATCCTATGTAAGAAGATCCTCATGAGAACACTAATTATACAAAGGATTTCACTTCTCATCTGGACATACACCTAATTATTTTGTTTCATAGTCTTGGAAAAATTTACTCATGACACCCTATTCCAAGACTCTACAACCTAAGCTTGTTGGTACACCCCTATCAAATAAAAAGTGTAATAAATTTTAAGTTAAGAATTAATTTTAGTGTTTATGATTACTCAAGGGTAATGAACCTTCAACTAGTGATATTATGACTCAATAGTGAAATAAATATGAACACCTAAAAAACAATGCCAAGTGCAATTTGTCTTTAAATATGAAAAAGGCGTATGCCACTACATGAAATGCACAAATCTATTCTTCAAATTCCAATGCAATCATTCATGTATGAAATCCTTAACACTACTTCATCTAGGAAAACCTAATGCAAGTACCATTTCAAAGCAAATGTATAATGCAAAACATGCCAAAAATAACATTTTTTTGTATTTTGATCATAAATGATATTAAAATGCAACAAACAGACTCTACAAACTCCCAGACCTTGTAGAAAGTATCAGACACAAGCCAAGAAAGACACTGAGACCAAAATTCTAATGCAATAATAATTAAAAAAAAGGAGATAAACTACAAGAAAAACTTTTAAAGAAAATCAAATAAAAAGATGTCTTTGGTTAGCACAAAAGCAGTAAAAAATCACTAAGGCACCCAAGAAGACTAAGCAACAATCATAACCCACCGAGAATTTCCCAAAAATCAATATATCAATAAAAAATTTGGATGTACGTGATTGTTCATAGAAAACCCACATGTCTACGCAATCGTAAGTACTACAACCCATGTGTATACGTGATTGTTACCTCTATGACCTTCATATAGGAAGAGATAGGTGGTAAAAGGGTAGGCTAAGAATCATATTACTTCAAAGGAATTCCAATGGGATAACATACTACTGAACACGACACAAAAACATGGAGAAGCAGAGAGAAAATCAAGTAAATTATGCACCCAAACCCAATAAAAAGGAATGTCCCCAGTGGAGTCGCCAATTCTGTTATGGAGAAAACTTCCTATGGATTGGGTTGGACCACAACAGATAATATGACAACAGAAATTGATCCATTTCCAATATGTTAAAGATATATATAGGTCTAACACTAAGGGATGAGAAGTGTACCTTATTCTGGACATCCGTAGAAGATCCTTGCTGATATTTTAATCACACTTGTACCTACATTCCATCCTCAACAACAAAAAAATACTCAAGAATGATAGATATTAAGTGTTAGAACCTAATCTAGAATAAATAAATATAATATATAATCAAACAAACTACATCCATGGATACAAATATTCATAGTTACACATATAATGGATGAGAAATGGATATTTCTATTAAATGTAAACAGAGATACAAATGACAACCTTTGTCGGCAGGACGTTGAAATTGAGAAACCGAGCCCTCCACCTGGGCCTCCACCACTTAAATCCTCCATATCAAGGCAAGATCAAAATAAAAAGGAAATATTGGGAAAGAACACTAATGGATTCCCCAAGGATAAAGGGATGCACACTCAAGTATGCAAGAATGGGGCCGCCAAATACACTATAGTCTATTTTCTCTCACAAGTCCTCCTCCTTCAATGCTTCCAAGTAGCTCAATATATAGCCCCTCAATGAGAAGTGAAGGATTGAGTCAGATCGTTTCCATGCATATGGAAGGACAAGAGTAAATTTATTCATTACTTGATGAGGGAAAAACTATGAATATTTATTTTTGAGCACATTTCCCGATGTACGTGGGTCATAGTAGAGCAAGTTGCGTGTACACGCAAGCAGTAAGCCAATGACTTGTGTATACCCATAAATATGACTTTTTAAGGGATTCCCTAGAGCATCAAAGTAATACTGAGAAATGGGGGTCCAAATATACTTCATAGGGATAGGGAAGGCCATAAAAAAATGATCTACCAAGTGTGGAAAATCTAGCTATAACAAGGTTAGTCACTTGAAAGGTATAAATAGGGAGGCACCCTCCCTCATTTATACATGCTTGCACTCACTCAAGTTCACATGAGTAGAGATAGAAAGACAAGGAGGAGAGATAGATAGTTTCTGAAGACTTCTTATTACTGGGTTTTTTCATCTTATAATATAGTTTTGGGACTAAACTATTTTGAGGAAGTTTGCGGGGTTTTCTCATTTATGGTTTTCTTGGTGAAAATATTTGTGGCTTTTGTATCTATTTTATCGTATGCATATTGTTGTACTTTTTATTCTTTTAGATAAAGATCCTAACTAAGATAATAATATCTATAAAAACTAACATGGTGTTCGAGCCCCATTGAAAGAAGGCACTGTACAGCAGTGGAAACTAGGGCTTCCTAGTTCAAGGTCTTCTCTCCATAGATCATGAAGAAAACAAGGCTAGGGTAACTCACCTAAGTAGGGTGCATATTTTGGAGGAAGAATTTTCATATTTGAATAAGTTTCAATTTTTACCTTGTCACTAGTGTCGATACAAATTAGGGAATCAAGTTTTAAAGGCTTCCCACCTCAATCTTCAGAAAAGGAACCTGCTGAGCAACTCATATCAAGGAAGTGCAGGTTTCTATCCAAACAGAATTCCCAAACTCCAAGTTTGGAAAATTAGGGTTTCTCTAACAACCCCGAAGTCATCCAGCTCCTAAACTGGGTTAGACACCTCAAATCAGTGAGCTCTAAATATTTTCTATTTCCACTTGAGTTTCTCAGTTTGAAAGATGACTCGGCATTCTCACCTTAAGGACAATCTTGGAGGGGTTTATAAATTCATAGAATGGAAGTACAAAATCTCCTTAATCCTTGAAGAAAATGATTTGGATCAGTACATCAATGGAGATGTTCTAGAGCCAGAGGTAAATGAGGCTAAGTCTACTCATAAGAAGATCTTAGATAAATCCAAGAAAATCATTACACATTCAATCAAGGATCACCTCATCCCCCATGTGTCAGCATTCAAGACAGTGAAGAAAGTATTTGATTCTTTGAAAAATATGTTCGAAGGAAAGAACATGAACTGAAACATGAATTTGAGGAACCAATTGAAAAAATGTGAAGATAGAGAACTCATAGACTATACAGTCCTACTTCCCAAGGGTTTCTCAAATCATAGAACAACTTGAATCAGTTGAAGAGAATGTCGAAGAAGGATAAATTGTGATGACTACATTGAATGAACTCCCTAGATCATGGGACTCATTCATTCAAGGAATTTTTGCATGAAGGAAGCTGATCTCTTTCTACTAACTCCGAGAAGAATTCACATAAGAAGAATCTCCACTCTTAACAAGAGAATAGAATATGGGAGCTACTGAAGATCAAGCTTTCACAGTTTTGTTGGGCCTAGGAGAAGGTAAGTGTTAACCCAAAAATACCCCACTTAGCACTCAATGGACTACACCACCCAAGGACACCATCTCACAACCCCCATATCACTCCATCAGACCTTCCATTAGATCCCCACACCTCCAAAAGAGCCCAAGGATGAAGAAAAGGGCTAAATACCCCCCAAAAGAGCCCAAAATAGCCCCCTAGGAGCTAAATCCCTAAAAAAGGGGCTAAAACCCTAAAAGGGCCTAAAGTTAGGGCAGAAGGGGCTAAAGGCCCAAAAAAGGGGCTAAATTCCTGACCAAGGGATTAAAACCCTAAAACCCCTTGGAAAAGCTATAAAAGGAGGGTGAGGTGGTCACTCTCAAAATAATTCTCGCTTGCCTATTGTTATGCTACCTGTGGATTCTTTGAGACCTTTGCCTCTCAAACCACCCACATTCCCTCTCCTCCACACCCATTCCCATTTCAACCATTGCTCCCCCAACCAAGAGAGAGAGAGGCTTCCAGGAGCTAGGGCATGGGTGCCCATTACCCACTAAAAGAAGGTATATTTGTGTTTTTTGTGTTTACTTATTAGTTATTTAGATTGCTTTGACTTCTAACCATTTTTTCTTGCAGGTTTTATTTAACATTGTTTGCAGGTTTCTCCATTGTAGCTTAGGTTTGTTTTGCAGGGTTTAAGGAGGTGGAACCCTAAACCATTTTCTGCAGAGGGGTAAGCTTCCACTTCTTCTTTTTGCTCTCGCTTATGATTTAGTTTAGTTCTGGTTTCTATCACTAGATTAACTTAGTTTAATTTACTGTTCTGTTTACTTGCATTTCCATTTCATTTTTCTTGTTTTCCAATAGTAGGAACCTACCCTTGTGCCCTATAGGCACAAGGGAGTCATTCTTGCTCCTGCAGTGAGGAGAAATCCTCACTACAGCTTTGGCGACCATACCAGGTCGATCCCATAGGATCCTTGATCCAAAAATTTCATTTTTATGTTTTTAAAAATTTTGCCCTAGTTTTTCAGGAATATTATGTTAAATCTGTCTTAAATCCTATTTATTTCCTATTTTAACCACTGTCGAAGCCTCTGATAGGCCAAACCGAGTCAGACTGACCCTAGTACCAGTTACTGTTGTCCAGATCTGACTCTGTCTCACCAAAAAACCCCATTCTGGAGCAGGGCGCTCTTATCGGGGCAAAAGGTGAGACTGGGGTGCTCTTAATGAGCAAACAGGTGTGCCCAGGGTGCACTTAATCCCCTGATAAGCATGAGTTCAGCCTAAAAAATCAGGTTGCAGCTATTTTTGCATTCTATGCGACCCCCTCGCTCATTTTTGAAAAAATCTCGCAGCCCCCTCACTAGATTCAGTCAGAAATGTGCGGCCTGTCACACATAAGTTAAATTTAAGATTAATAGATAGTAATTTTCTATTTTAGAGGACTATTAGTGCATCCCAGCCACCTCTGTCCACCATTATAGGTCATTTTTAGTTTCAGTTTTTATTTTCTGCAAATAATTTCATAAAGAATGTGTAAATGTTAAATGAACCATTAAGGCTTAATAAAATGAACTAGTCTAACTAAAAATAACTTAAAAAATAACCATATTGCTTCCCCCTTCCTCCTCTACCTAGTCATCTCCCTTTGGGGTATTCTGGGATACGATGAAGGGCAAGCTTGTATAGATCTAGGCACTCCATGATATTTTTCCCAAACCACTAAAACCAGGTGACCTGGAAGGTAGAGGGTGTAGAGAATGAGGGATTCTTATGGCGCTAAGCGTCCTCCCTGTTGACCAACCTAGCATCCGAGAGGTGACCTGAGGATCTACGGATGGGATTAGACCCATTGTGTTGAGAGCCCAACACCTTCTCTTGGTTGAAGAAGAATATTACTGTGAGGTAGACATCTTGTTAGGCCAGCAAACATTCAGGGTTAATCATTGTACTTGCTTACAAATTTATGTTTATGCTTGCATACAAAACCATGACATGAAATATACCATGATGAATTCATAAACCATATTGCAGCAACCAAATACCAGAAAAAACAAGCAAACCAACACACCATACTGAATAATTAACCCAACTCAGTTCATGACGCTGAGTAAGCTTTAAAATTTACCAAATTTACATTAAGTTCAATCAATTCTGCAGTCTTTGAGGACATAAGTCCTTGACTGCTTCAACTATGGGAAGTACATGGGCTTTACCCAGAAACTCATTGTGAGGAGTACCACAGGAACCCCAAAGTAGCTGGTCGCTGAGAGGAATTGCCAAGCGAAATGGGCAACGATCCCTTCTGATTGAGTAGAAGCACCTATGAGGAACAAGCCAAGCACTGTCTTCTAGCAGTTTTGGTGGCCGAGAGACCACCTTCAGCCAATAGGAAGCTATTGAAACCGGGGTCCAAATCTCATACCCACCAGTTTCATACACAAAAGTGAACACAATTGATCCTCCATGATCTTCCTCACGCCTAAGAGGCGAACCGCCACCATTTGGAACAATTGATCGACACCGTCGAAGCCAGTCTTAGTGATCTCCCACACCATTAGAGGGCCACACCACCTCTAATTCTGATTCAGACTGATACCCATACCTCCACACCGCACCATCAAGCCCCATGGCTAGTGAAAAATCAGATCCATTTTTTGGCCTAACCTTAGCAAGTGGACCCTTGTCCACATCACATCCTGTCACCCACAACTTGGCAAGTGGCCCAAGAATAGTCATGTAGACTGTCATTAGCCAACTGCCACCACCCATAGTGACCATTCAAGCTGGCCCAGTGGTAACACACGAGGGTAGTGGCACCTCCACAAACACTACCCCTCCTGCCACATAGGGGGGAAATACACCAGCCACCTACATTGCCCCTACTACCATACATGGGGGCAATGCCCCCACCACCCATACCATCCCCCACACAGCACTTGGGGGCATTGGCCCATTCGCAATGGGGCCACCACAAGTCCCCCCAGCTGTCCAGATGCACTATGCACCTGCAAACCCCACCCCATTACAGCCCCAGCCCACATTGACTTGGGATCAAATTTTCCCTTCATGGCTCATCTAAACTTGCCTGATTTGGATAGATTAACAAATGACCCCATCTGCCACCAAGATTTTTGGCCACCTATGCCAACTAAGTTGCCATTAGACATCCCCAAGTTTGAAGGCAAAGCCAGGGAATGTCCCCAAAACCACATAATGACATTCCATCTATGTTTCTCATCCAACAACATTGTAGATGACTCCATTAGGCTGAGGCTATTCCAACGCACCCTTACAGGTGCCGCAGCCAAATGGTACATTGAGCTGCCACAAGCCAAGTACCCTGACTTCAACTCCCTAGACTTCATGTTCCTACAGTATTTCCAACTCCCTGTCAGATATGACAAGGGGGTGGAGATCCTATTATCTTGCCGCCAAAGCACCGCCACTCACATAACTGACCATATCCATGAGTGGCGGCGACGCCATAGCTTATGAAAAATCCAACTAGACGAAAGGATCTTCTTGGATTGGTTCCGTAAGACTTTGCTCCCTCCCGTCGCAAAGGATGTTGCATCTGAACATCCCCAATCTGAAGAAGAGGCCATACTAAAGGACCAACAATTTGATCTCATTTATGCCCAGTCTGGATACCTATACACCGTCATTCTAGACGCTCCCCGTCTGAGTAACTCCTACCGCGATGCACCGGGGGAATCCCACACTGCAGACGACATCATAGGGTCAGTCTCCCAACAACCACAACCTCGACCAACACCACCTACCATCACACCACAACCAAGTAACACTACTAATGTTTCTTACCAAAACCAAGCTCCAGACTATGCTAGAATGATGTCCTAGTCTGGAGCGACAACTTCCTATGCACAACCTGCACCATAGTAGCAGGCTCAGGCCATGACTTGGCCAGCACAACATTATGTGGGGCAAATTCCCACATCTGTGGCACCACCACCCCCACAAATCGAATATGTACTACCAGTACAACAAGTTCAAACCCCTGCCCCAGCTACACCCGCTCCGTTGCGACAAGTGTTCGCACAACAAAATGATCCCAACCAGCCTTCCCCCAACAATCAATAAGGGCAAGCTAGAAACAACCTACCCCGCAACCAAGGCAATAACAAACCGCAGGGAGGTGGTCAACAACCGAATCCTCCCAACAATGTCGCGACAAACTAGCTAGACCAGAACTCCCCGCGACCAAATGCACCAAGACACAATGCCCCATTGCACACAAACCAACCATGCACACTCTATGAGGTCTATGGGCTCTACACATTCGAGTGTCCCCTCATGGGGCATGCCAAGCAAGCCATTCAGAATGAGGTCCAACAGGCTGCCAATGCTACAAACCAAGCACAACCCAACTCGGCACCACAAGGAACTCCCCCCGTGGTGCTTCAAAACCCACTACCAGTCCAAGGATTGGTGGAAACCGTACCCCCTCCCCAACCCAACCCCAATGCTCCAGGGGCACTGCTCATGGCCGAAACAGGTGTTCACCATCTGCTAGCCATGACCACTGAAGAGGTCAACTTATAGACTAAATGAAATCAGTATGATACCACCACCGAACCTGTCGACTCATCAGCAGCATCCACATCTAATACAACAAACCTACCTCTCCAGTTACCCCATCCTCATGCCTCCCCATACGTAGAATTGCCAATAATGCCACAGCTAGAGCTGCAGTCAGCTATAGCATTGTGGATGATTTGGCCCAAACTCCAACCGCCAAGTTCGCTCTTGAGGTACTTAAAACATGCCCAATGCAGCAGAAAGCCTTACTAGCCGCTCTAGGGGTAGTAGACCCCTCCGACTCCAAGCTAATCACCTTTGACATGGAGAACAGGGAACCACACATGCCCTCCACTATCGCCTTCCAAATCCCAGTGTCCATTCAAAATTTGGTTGTGCACCGATGCATAGTGGATGAGGGGGCATCCACGTGTGTCATGTCTACCTTGGTTTGGAAGAAGCTTGGATCACCAATTTGCAACCATCCTCCATGACTCCATGGGATTATGATGGACATCCCACTAAAGCCCAAGGAATCCTTTCCCATGTCCCCATCACGTTAGCATGGAAGACAGTCCTTATTGACATCGAAGTCGTCAACGCTCAACTGAACTACAACCTCCTCCTTGGAAGGAGTTACATGTATGCCATGCGAGCTGTCATGTCAACTATCTTCTGCCTCATGATGTTCCCCTGCGAAGGGAAGATTGTGATGGTTGACCAGCTCACCTACCATGATCCACAAGGGTTAATAAAACCTGCCAACATTATCCCTACCATCACTACCATTGAGCTGCAATGGGTGACCACACACGCTAACGTCATCCTTGCAACCAACATTGTGGTTGAAAACACACCAGCTTCCCCACCGTTGAATGTGGGCCTTGGGTTGTTTATTGATCCCACCATGATGGATCCTTTCCAGTTGGTGTCACCACCACTGACATAAAAGCAAACTATGGACTTGTGCATGGTCTCATCAAGCACTGTTGCACCCAAACAACAACCGCAGCCACAACCCCAACCACAACCACAACATCGTCCATAGATGCAACACCAACAGCAGCCGCAACATCACCCGCAATAGCAGCATTACGCGTAGCCACAACCACAACCACACCCCCACATGCAACCAACTGGGAGTTATGTGGGCTCATCTCTAGTCCATACAATTCCCTTCCTCTTTCCCCCACCTTGTGTCATGAGCAAGTCGGTCATGGCCACCTTAAGCCTACCCAACTTTACGTTCGGAATCCCGGTGTGGTATCTTGATCCACCAGCTCAACCAGCAATGCCCCAAGTTGTGTTAACCCCAGTGCAACCTATTGTGGTTGAGTCTCACCCTCCACCTAGTCTGCACAAGCCAACCACTGCACCCGCACCTGCACCACCCCAACCCAAAAGGGCTAGGGGTAAAAACACCAAATCCACTGTAGAACCACATCAAGTTCCACCTTGTGCTATCATTGAACAACAGGGCCATCGAACTTAGAATTTCCCTGAAATCCCAATGATCCATGTGCATCTGGATGCCATGGATACAAACAAAAACATCCCCGTGGTTGAACTCCCAACCATGCTAGTAGTCAGGAATAAGGAATTGAGGACAACCCATGCTTGCGCCCTTTGCAGCTTGTATGGACATTACTCCCACCATTTCCAAGACCTACCCGAGTTTCAAATGGCTCTCGGTGACCTTCGCCACCATTCCCTTGAGTCTGAGATCACCTTGATTGAATAAGTTCACCCACCACCTCCTTCATTAGACACCGTGTCCATCTACATGATGTGCAGTTCTGCAGACCCTCTTGTCTCCACCATGACTGATGGTCTATCAGACCTGTCTCTTCTTTTGTTTCCCCATCCACAGCCACAACCTCAATTGCAACCGCAACCTCAGTTGCAACCTCAACCTCAGTTACTAGGGAAACAATGGGTTTCATTCCCACTCAACATGATCATTTTCCTTTTTCTGTTCCTTTTCCTTTTCCTACCATCCGGCATCGTGAGTAAGTTTTCCTTGGAAACCATGAATCTATAGGATTTCACACTGGGAAATCCTGTGTGGTACCTTGAACCACCTACCCTACCTCTAAGGCCCCAGGATGTGTTGACTCATGTCCATCCAATTGATATGATGTGGCACCTACCTCCAGGTCCATCAAAGACTCCTCTCGTCTCCAGGCCTGCCCCTCTTCCTCCAATAGAGACTGGGGGCAAGGCCATAAAAGCCACAACCAATACCACTTTCATGATATATAGCACCAATTTCCCTTCCGCCTCATCTCTTGTGAAAAATCCACCTGATCTATCCCGGCACCACTTATACGATGACAGAGAGATCTGTAAGACCACCTCTGGTTTTACCCCATTCCCTTTAAACCATAGTGTGGAATCAATTCTTCCAATTAAAGACCAGATTTCATCACATCTCCGTGCCAATGACCTTTGTCTCGGCAAGCAAGGGGGCATACACCCTTATTTACTATGATGGACAACTCTTAGAGAACCCCCGCAATGGGATCTACCTCAAGAGATTTTATGCTTAACATCACCAATGAGTCACTTCATTTTCTTTTCTTGTTTTTCAACGTGTTTAGCACAAGTCAAGGGAAGAACCATCAGCTGCTAGTCAAAAGTCACCCGGAACCTGTTCGAGACACCTCTCACACCTCTGGGCTCAAATTTTCATTTCCTGATGAGACCATCATCTCATGTTTAATAAATCAATTTTGGGACCATTTCCCACAAGTCACCTCAATTTACGAGCGATGACATGATGATGCAAGTGTCCATGGACTTGTACTTGTATCACACTTCCCAACCGCTACTCATACGAGCGATCGGGCCACCGCCCATTAAGGACTGTAATTTTAACTTTTATTTTGTATTTTTTGCACATATTTTCCTTTTCCATTCACCGCACCTTACGTGGACCTCTGGACCATTGTCCAGAAAATGATTTATTTTTCTTGCATGCATTTGGCATATAAATGCCCCTAGACTTGCACTCACATCGCATGTAGTCAAGTTCGTCCACCGCAACAAATACACATGCTCTCTTAACCTTTGTCCAAGAGCCACTTCGGTTTGCATGCCTCTGCCACACCGACTCACAGGCCTTTGCCGCGATATATCCCACGCATGCATTTGTATGTTTGAGAGCTTGCTGCTCTGTCCATACTGCGTGGATAACCTTTGGAACTCTGTCCATCATCTCGACATGGGGCACTGCATGTGCCACTGCAGTTGGTTGACCACATTGGAGTTTTGTTTAAGCTCTTTTCTGACTCCTTAAAACAATGAAAAGATCGCCGAGCATAGCTGCTCCCTTTCCCACTCACTAAAGTATAGGAAAGGGTGTCTACATCATCTCGTTTATCTCCTTTTGCAGACCATGTAGACCATCTCATGAAAAGGACCTCCTTGGCACACTCAAGCCAAGACCGTTCCCCTCTGCATACTTTTGTGCTTTCTCGGGCAGAGGGGCTGCACTTTACAAAAAATCTCACCACCGATTGTTGTTAATCTCTTTTCCATCCGTCTCAACAAGAAAAGATCACCGAGCAAACTTGGTTTCATTCATGCTCATAAAATTATTTGAATGACCGTCCAGTCAGTATAGGTTTAACCTTTTCCAGCTTGATTGGACTACCAATGGTAAATAATTCTCTCATCCCCTCCAAGATAGGCAAGCTCTCCTATGTATACTTTATCCTTTTTTGGGCACAGGAGACTACCAACGAAAAAGAGCCCGCACTAGAGTCTTCTTCCTACTTTCAGACTCTCTAAAATTGAAAGCACCATCAAGCATTTACTTTCTTGGGCTCGCCAAAAATCCATGATATCGTACCATAATGGTGTCCCTAGACACCCCCCCCACAGCAAACAGTTTGGTAGCATTCCCACATTGGGTCGCCTTTTTTTAGATTACTCTGCAATGTGTCTTCCTTGGATCCCATCAGTATCAAAAGTGTCCACCTCCTCCAAGTATTTCCGATCTGCAGCGACATTCCCGGTATTACAGTTATGATCCCATTCCCATGAGTCAGTTTCATTTGCTGCCTGGTCTACCCTACCATCATACTCTGAACAAAGGAATTTTGAGTCTCCCACTCCCCCCCCTACCCCTATTCAGTTCCTTCCCTTCCCTCCCCTCCCCCCCCAATTCAGTGAGTCAGTCCGCAGATTGCTTCACACCTTTCGATTATCCACCTCGAGCTCCTGGTCAAGGAAACATCATTTCCTTGACTAGGGGCAGGTCTCCCTCTGTTGATGCCAACACACATATTCCAGAGGATGGTCCCAGAGGTACCTGTACCTTGGTTTCATTAACATCATTGATGAGTTCTTTCGACCACTTGAGAGGAGTCCTTAGTGCCTCTTGGGATGGTTGTTTCTCACATGCTCGACTTCAACTCCATCATCACACTGTTGAGATTCATACAAGGTTTGTTCCACACAATACTTGGTCGAAGACCCCAGATGTCACCTGTCTCTAGCACATTGGTGAGTCCACTCGAGGGACCTAAACAGGTTATGTCCCTTGTGATTTCTGGGTTGCATTGGAGACAGTGATCTGAAGCCCCAACAGTGCTTCGATATACCTTTATGATTGATGCAGCATACTTGTACCACAGAGACTCTGATTCTTAATCAGCGAGTCCACACAGCTATGTACCAAATCCAATAGACCGTCAGTCATAAAGATATAGCATTCCATGAGAATTCCATGGGTCTAATGTACTAGATCAGTATTGTATTCAGCCTCACATAGAGGAAACCAGCATTGTAACATTAGTTGTATATGATTGACTCTTGTATGTTAGAGCATAGATCAAATTATTCTTTTGACATTGTCATGAGCATGGGGATGCCCGCCTCGTCCATATACATGTCACACATTTTTTGTATCTCACCCATTGATGGGAACCAAATTAATACAAAAACCAAAATCCACCATGCACCAGCCCTGGAAGCACCACCTCCACACAACAAATCCTATGATGTCCATCGGCCATACATTGAGCTCCTACCCTCACACATAATGGGGCAATCTGTTAACCCAAAAATCCCCCACTTAGCTCTCAATGGCCTACACCACCCAAGGACACCATCTCACAACCCCCATATCACTCCATCAGACCTTCCATTAGACCCCCACACCTCCAAAAGAGCCCAAGGATGAAGAAAAGGGCTAAAAATCCCCAAAAAGAGCCCAAAATATCCCCCTAGGAGCTAAAGCCATAAAAAAGGGGATAAAACCCTAAAAGGGGCTAAAGTTAGGGTAGAAGGGGCTAAAGGCCCAAAAAAGGGACTAAATTCCTGACCAAGGGCTTAAAACCCTAAAACCCCTTGGAAAAGCTATAAAAGGAGGGTGGGGGGTCACTCTCAAAATACTTCTCCCTTTCCTATTTTTATGCTGCCAGTGGATGCTTTGAGACCTTTGCCTCTCAAGCCACCCACATTCCCTCTCCTCCACATCCATTCCCATTTGAGCCATTGCTCCCCCAACCAAGAGAGAGAGAGGCTTCTAGGAGCTAGGGCATGGTGGCCCATTACCCACTAAAATAAGGTATATTTGTGCTTTTTGTGTTTACTTCTTAGTTATTTAGATTGTTTTGACTTCTAACCATTGTTTCTTGCAGGTTTTATTTAACATTGTTTGCAGGTTTCTCCATTGTAGCTTAGGTTTGTTTTGCAGGGTTTAAAGAGGCAGAACCCTAACACATTTTCTGCAAAGAGGTTCACAAAGCTTCCACTTCTTCTTTCTGCTCTTGCTTATGATTTAGTTTAGTTCTAGTTTCTGTCACTAGATTAGCTTAGTTTAATTTACTATTCTGTTTACTTGCATTTCCATTTCGTTTTTCCTGTTTTCCAACAGTAGGAACCTACCCTTGTGCCCTATAGGCACAAGGGAGTCATTCTTACTCCTGCAGTGAGGAAAAATCCTCACTACAGTAAGCAGAATTCACTTAGAATTTTTTTTAAGTATGAAAAGAGATAAGTTAGAAGAAGACAAAGGAGTTGTGACAAAAATAAGGAAGGAAGAGAAGATGAAGGAAAGGAAGGAGAACGAGGTGCGACAGAGGCAGATAAAGAGAAAAGGGTTAAGGAAATAAGCTATGATGTAAGAGAAGTCACGAGGGAAGAGAAGGCACAATAGAAGAGAGGGCGCGACAGAAGATAAGTTGTGATAGAAGAGCATCCACGATAGAAGAATAAACTGCAACATAAGAAAATCCATGATATAAGGAAAGGACATGATAGAGAAATAGTGCAACAGAGTGGAGCCATGTCAAAAGGCATGCAACGACACAATGGTTAGAAAGTGACAGGTTAGAAAGATCGTGGGTACAAGGTCAGCTAGAGCTGGCGGAAGTTGCATGTATGAAGGTACATTTGTAAGTCAGGTCATTAGTTCCTATTGACATGTGTCGCTATAATAGGAAAGAAATATTGGTGGCTAAGGGTGGGAAGTTAGCTGAGAAAGTGACATGTAAATATTTTGTAAAGAGTCTATAAAAGGAGGAAGCCAAGATGTATGTGGGTTATCCTCTTTAGCCTCTTAATCATCATTAGCTTAGCATTTGGTTATTGTTGTAATTCTGTTATTTTTTTCTAAGTACATCAAGTGGATAATTTGTTGCTGAGTGCGCAAAAGTGTAGAAGAGGCTGAGTCGATCCAGGTTGTGTGTGAATTAGTAGTAGATTCAAATAGATAAATATCAGTGAAAGAAGAAAAGAGAGCATGAGAGGAGAATTAAGTCTATATAGATAATCAAGGAAGATCTAGAACAAAGTCAACAACTTAGTGCGTAGACCAAAAGTGCCATATATTGCTCATACTAGATGAAGAGCACCTTTTTGTTTTTTTCTCGGATGGGTTTCTACATTAGATTCTATGTTATATGTGTGAATATTGAATGTGTTTAAGTTGCATGTTTATATGTTGTTGTGAATGAATGCCTATGCAAATTCTTAGGAATGAGTTCATATATATCAGTCGCATTGTTATAAGTTGAATGTAGCTATGTTGCACTGTGGTTATTGTTATATTATTTCCAAAAGAAGAAGGGTGTCATAGTCTATCTGTGCATAGTAGGAATAAATAATCCATCCACAAGATTCAGTTGAGCACCTTGGTAGAATTCCATGGGATGCAGTATCCCCCACCCAAATGCGGAAACCTGGTTCTCAAATTTACCCATAGACATATATCTCAGGTGAGACTGCATCTGTGTCACAGGTGTTGCTGACCGGCCTTTGCTCTTTCAAAATGATATCTTGGTATTTATTGTGTGCAAGAGAAAATGGGACTAAACCTAGGTCGAAGAGATGCCAGAAGGCCAACAAGTTCACTCCAGGAAGAACTACAAGAAGAAGGAGAACCATTATCACACCAGGAAGAAGATCAAGAGAGATCCTTCCAATGTTAATTCACTATTGGGGGTGAGTTCATCAGGGTGATTCAAACTACTTTTAGTGTTCAACTTGAGGGGGGGTTTTCCCACTAGGTTTTCCCTCTTTTCCTCACTTAGTTTGTTTTGAGCATTGTTTCAGTTTCAACATTGTACAGGGTGACCTATGGCCTTAGTTGCCACGGCCCTTGCATTTTTATGCATTTATGTTTTCTAACTCTTCCTGAGTATAGCTTAAGGGGGGGTGTTGAAGACATTTACCACCATACACACTCTTTTTGGTCAAATTGTCCTAGTTAAACCAC
Organism: Pseudotsuga menziesii; assembly: GCA_001517045.1. Taxonomy (NCBI): domain Eukaryota; kingdom Viridiplantae; phylum Streptophyta; class Pinopsida; order Pinales; family Pinaceae; genus Pseudotsuga; species Pseudotsuga menziesii. Next base: position 193,344 of record LPNX011120794.1, on the reverse strand, counting down.
TATCCTAAGTATAATTGACATTAATTCACATTAGTGGAGCATTAATTGACATCATCCAGTCACACCCACGCCTACCTTCAGTCAAGGAGGCTAACTTAGCCTTCTCCTACATTTAGGGAGGCTAACTAGAGCACTCCGAGGGTGATCTGAGTGATATTAATGCACCTAATTACTAACTAGTGGTTACAATAAGCTAAACAGCTTAGTGAAGGTGCCTCCATTCATTTAATTGATTATTTAATGATTAATTAATGAACTGGAGTCAACAGGGACACGTCCACCAACTTTTGATGTTCAGTTCAACTTCAGTTACCCTCATCGGGGTTCATTGAAGTCATTGAATCTCTAGCACTTGATGGTTGGCTTGCTATGACATGTGTCTGATCTCTTTCAGTTGAGACTCAGTCATTTATTGCACTCTGACTTCAGTTAGGGTTTAGGTGAGTCAATTAGGGTTTTGATCAGTGGTTAACTGAGTGTGAACCATGGATTACAGTCAGTTAAGCTAGACTCACTCATTCAATTCGAATGAACTCCTTGAGGATTCGAATTACTCATTCATTCATGCCTGTAGCATGCCATTGTAATTGTATTATCATTCTTTCATTTGATTATACAGAGCAGCTACTCATTCTATGGACCGGTTACACCATTTCATGAGTTATTTGTTGATTAATCTTTGATGAGACTGATGTTTAGTCCCTAGATCAATGTGCAAGATTAATACCACGAAATTCCTACATAATTGAATGCACCAATACTCAGAGTTTTGAAGAAGGAGACAACTGTGCATCTATTATCTCGGTGAAGCACTTGGATTTGATCTAAAATATTGGATATGATATGAACCTATTTTGATATGATATGATATTATTTAGTTCAGGTTTGAAGTTTCAAGAGCTTTTAGTAATGCCTGTAGCTTCTCTCATCAATTTTGGTGTGAAAAATCAAGTACCACAAGTCTCCTTCAAAATTGTTGCTAGGGATTTGATATCATTACACACTCTTGGATATTATATGAACTTATTTGGATATGATATTATCTTGTTTTGATCTTATATGATATTATTTGGTTCAATTTTTAAGTTCCAAGAGCCTTCAGTTATGCTTGTAGCTGGTCTCATTAATTTTGGTGTGACAAATCAAGTACCGCAAGTCTCCTTCAAACTTGTTGCTGGGGATTTGATGTTAGTTTCCTCTTATGAGTTTTATGATATTATATTTTGTGAATAATTTATTATTTCTGAATCTATATCATATTATGGAGCTCAAAATTTCACTCTCCATAGTCCCAGGGCTTCTCTACCTATCTATTTGATCACATGCTCATCTCTTCACAGAACAAGTAAAGATGGAGACATTATGCATTCGCCTAGACACTTCATCCTAACACTTGGAGTTTATTATACCTCACATGGTTTGATGTTCAATTCTAAAATATATCCATTGCTTGAGTTTTCCTCACATGGTTTGAATTTTCAAGAAAATTTTCTCTCTTATTAGTTGATCTCAATCGTTCTACATGGCTCCAGTTTTCATCTTGCAGCTGTCTATATTCCTGATTCAATTGAGCACATTTTTCTTATTCCAAAGAGGAATATTCCTATAGACATAAACATTTATTTTGGATTCAAAGTTTCACATGCACAAATTCAGGATGTTGCTGCATAGAAGAACCAGAATACCTCATTGCTACTGCATACAACTGTAAATTGCAGCAAAGATTTTGCAAGTTTTTAACTTATTTTTCTTGATTATTGCTTATTTTGAGGGGGGGGCAGGTTTCCCATGAGGTTTTACCCTATTTCCTTGGTTTATTAAGAAGCATTTGTTATCTTTCATATTGTATATGGGTGACTTTTGGCCTTGTTTCTAGGGCCCACAGTTGTCCACGTTAGGATTCAGGGGGGGTGTTAGGATTTATAATCCTCCCTTGTCCAAACTGTCTATTAGATTATATTTTCCTAACTTAGGAATCATTTAGTTATTATTGGGTCCACTAGTACCATTGGGTCAACTTGGCCTAATGGGGCCACATGTACCGGTCACTAGAGTGTGGGGAAAACCAATAGAGGTTAACTGGAACTGACTACACCTTCATGCATTGGTTTAGGTGCCTTCTAAACCAATACCTACATTATAGGAGCCACTGGGAGTGCCAACACCAATGTCCTTAAATTGTTGTTAGTTGGTGACTATTCAAGCTTAGTTATGCTTCAGTTAGATTCAGTTAGATATCCTCCAGTTCAGTTAGCGCTAGTTATGCATGGTTGCATGTGAGAAGGCTCTATTTCTCACCTACTTCTCACCTACCACTGTAGTTATACTGGTTTGATTGATTATAACTGATTGAGAGATTGGATTAGACATCTGGAGTTATCATGTTGAACTTCAATAGTGATTTAGACACTTCTAGTTATCCATGCATTCAATCTTGAGTTGGTAGATTTGAATTCATTCCTCATGATTCAAATTCTCCTTTATGTAACACTGTTGTATACTACTGGGATTAATGAAGTTTATACTGTAATTATACTGAGAATTTCTTGTATGTCTCCTATGAGATTTGTTTTTTTGAGTGGGTATTTTTCACTCCTTTTCACTACAAATAATTAAGAATCTAATAGCACTCATTTCTTGAAGATCGATGGAATATTTGTTGATGTATTTGTAACTTTGGAATGTATTCACTTGTATATCTTATGTATTATACCCCAATGTTCCTATCAGGAAGTATCAGTAATGTAATTGAGTCATGTCATACCCCGATGTTTCTATCGTAAGAATCAATAATGTAAACAAGTCATGTAAAGTCATAGAGGGTAACCTTACTTATTGATCAAGGGTGAAAGTACCCATAGTTGTGGGGCACTAGGGTTATTAGACTCTCCTAGAGAAGTTGGCCCTGGTGAATTATTGTCAAGTCAGGAATTAGTATAAATAGATAGTGAGCCTCACTATTTATCATATAGTTGCACACACTCAGTTGTAGCGCATAATTGAGAGAGAGAAGAAGCTGGGACGAGAGAGAGAGACAACTGCTGTCAAGAGATCATCTTTGTATCTTTGGGTTTTACTTTTGGTGCTCATTCTATCTCCGAGGAAGTTGCTGATTTTTATCCTTTATGGTTTCCCCAAGAAAAGTCTTTGTGTTCATTGTCTCTTGTGATTGATTGTTGTGCTTGTTATTCTCTCAATAAAGATCCTAAGATCATATTGTTGAAATATATAAAAATCTAACATGGTATCAGAGCTAACCTAAGAAGAAGACACTATGCAGCTGTGGAATCTAGGGATTCTTACTTTTTGGGTCTCTCTCCACAATCCATCAGCAAAAGGAGGCTAGGATGAACCTCCATTGAAGGGTGCATGTTTCTGTCGAAGCAGAATCTGATTCGGAGCACTTTTGGTTTTTGACCTACCACTACATCGGGAATTTAGGGATTTTCACTAAAGAGGAATTTTTGAGTGATCCCAGGCTAGGATTTCTCTCCTCTTCAAAATCGAATTTAGAGACAAAAATCAAGGTTTTTGGTTGGGTAGAACTCCGGGAAAGTCAAACCCTAATTTTCCTTAGAACCAAAAAACCAGCACTGCAGAAGATCAGCTCCAGATCCAGTTTTCAGCTTCTTAAATTCGTAAGATATAAATCTTTTGTATTTCCATTTGAGGTTCTTAGTTAAGATGTCTCATCACACCAAGCTTGATGAAAATATTGAGGGTTTTGATAACTTCTGAGATTGGAAGTATAGGATCTCCCTGGTCCTAGAAGAAATGAGTTGGACTCTTACATCAGTGAAGAGGTTCCAGTTCCAGAGGGAGATGAGGCTAAGGCCTTACACAAATAGAAATTGATTATGGCTAATAGGATTATTTCTGATTCAATCAAGGATCACCTCATACCATAGGTGTCCTCCCTAAAGGCACCTAAAGCAATGTTTGATGCCCTGACCAAGTTGTTTGAAGGAAAGAACATAAATCAAAATATGAATTTGAGGAACCAATTGAAGAATGTGAAGATCCAGAATGTGGAAACCATACAGTCATACTTTACAAGGGTCTCCCAGATCAAAGAACAACTTGAAGCAGTGGATGAAGAAGTGGAGAATGCAAATATTTTGATGACCACCTTGAATGGTCTCCCTAGGTCACGGGACTCCTTCATTCAAGGGATTTGTGCTAGAAGAAAGCTAGTCACCTTCAGTAGACTGTGGGAAGAATGCTCATAAGAACAAGCTCGAATAGTAGCCCAACAAGAAAATATGGGAAGTGAATATCAAGCTCTCACAGTACACTCCAAGAAAAGTAAAAGGGAATATCATCATCCCAAAGGTAAGCATTCTAACCAGAAAGATAACTCTAGAAGACCTACCAGAGATCTATCTAAATTCAAATGCTATACATGTGATGAAAAAGGAAACTTTTCCAAATATTGTCCTAAAAACAAAGGTGTATCTAAAAATAATAAGAACTACAAGAGAAGACATCCTGCTCATGCTACAGAGGATGATGAACCTTCCAAGAAAAGAATCAAACCAGAAAGTGAAGATTCTTCAAGTGATGAAGAATATGTTTTGATTTCTTCTCTCATGGGAGCTGTCACACATGGGAGCAAGGATTGGCTTATCGATAGTGGGGATTCCAAGCATATGAAGGGATTCAAAGAATAATTTGTGAAATTACCAGAACATGAGTCACCCCACAAGGTGAAACTTGGGGATGACTACCAATATCCAATAAAAGGTAGTGGTGAATCCTCCTACAAGTTAGATTCTGGAAAATTTATGAATATGAAGGATGTATTGTTTGTACCAGGACTAAATAAGAACCTTCTCTCCATCTTTGTATTGGATGAAAAAGGCATGAGGGTTGCATTTGTATATGGCCAAGTTCTTAAGTGGCCAAAGGGAAAGACCATAGATGATGCAATTGTGATTGGAGAGCAAGACGGAGGATTATAAAAGCTAAAGGGCCAACCAGAACAAGCCTTGGTCCATGACTCAATAGATCCAAATGAAATTTGGCACAGAATGCTTGCACATGTGCACTATAAAGCACTACCACTTGAAAGAAAAGTTGTTGAAGATCTTCCATAAATTCAAGAAAAACATGATGATGTCTGCAAAGGATGTGTGAAAGGAAAGAACACAAAGAAGACATTTCCAAGTAGTGAGAGCAAGGAAAAAGGAATCTTGGAAAGCATCCACTCTGATGTATGTGGTCTGATATCATCCAGTTCATTGAGTGGGTATGTATACTATGTTTCTTTCAATGATGATTTTTCTAGGAAGACATGGATATACTTCTTGAAGAACAAAGATGAAGTATTCAGTAAGTTCAAGGAATTAAAGGCCTTGACCGAGAATCACATAGAAAAGAAGATCAAAACTTTTCAATCAAACAATGGCAGATAATTCACATCAAATGAATTCAAAGAGTTATGCAGAGATTCAAGGATTAAGAAGGAGTTAACCACTCCATATAATCAACAACAGAATGGGGTCATAGAAAGGAAGAATAGAACAATCATGGAAGCTGCAAGGGCAATGCTTCATGATCAATATCTTCCCATGCATCTATGGGAAGAAGCTTCTAGGACAACGATGTATGTACAGAACCGTACTCCACAAAGAGTAGTTGAGAACAAGCCAACCGAAGAAGTATTTTCCAATAAGAAACCAAAGGTCATCCATCTCAGAATATTCGTTTGTCCTGTGTACATGCACATTCCAAAAGAAAAGAGGACAAAGTTCGATCCTTCTAGAAAGAAGGGTATATTTGTGGGATATAGTGAAAGCTCTAAAGCTTACAGAATATACTTCCTAGGATTCAAGAAGATTGACATTAGCAGAGAGGTAACTGTTAGCTCTCCAAGAAACTACTTAGTGGTTATGGCTAAGTATGCTTGGTAACTTTAAAAAATCATTTCTCTTTCAGTGAGTGGATCAATGGGATACCAAGAAAGCACAATGAAGGATTAGCTTATCAAAACATATTAATGAACCAGTTCTTTTAGAGACTTCCAGTCAGATATAATATAACAGATATGCATGGAGAATATCATTCAGATAACCAAGTACATGTAATGCAGGGTCTAAATGACCAAGTACATTGGATGCAGGGTCATACTAAACAAATAAGAAATCCTTCATTCAAGCTTATGAGCATAGGCTAAGCTAAACTTAAACAAAGTACAGAAATAAAAGATAACATGAATGGTCTGATGACAGTGGCAAAAGAAGACTGTGATTTTATTAAGATAAGTAATCATAACATAGGCCCAATTCTCTCCAAGATTGAACCCCTTTTTCAGTATGAGTTCATAGGCTTTTAAAGCCTTTACAAAACTGTTTCCAGATCCTAAAAGTGTGGATCTATTTAATTCAACTAAAACAATAACTGACAGTCAAAACAAAACGATAGGGACTGATCCTAAAATCAAGCAGATTCTGATGTGAAGATCTTCTTTAACAGTTCGATGGTTGGTGAAGTGAAGCAGCCTTCCAAGGCTCGGTGGACAGAGTTGGGCGCACCACCGATCTGATTTTCATGATGTGGTAGTTGACTGATAGAGATGCTCATCCACATAAGGTTTGAACTTAGTCAAAGGCGCCCACTTATCCAAAACTCGCTCCAAATCTCTGAGATATAGATAATATGCTTTATAATCCATTCATTTTGCCAGTTCAGCGAATCAACACTGAGTTCTGGGTGAAATTAGAGAACCTTTGCAGAAAACAGGCTTTTGGCAGTTAACCATCATGCTGATTCCGTGCCTTAACCGCCGAAAGTCAGTCCTTTTGGCAGCTAATGAGCTCTGTGGGGCTCGCCTAAGCTGCCAAAACCCGTAGAATTCCTGAAAAAACTGCCTTTGGAAAAAACCAATTTTCTCAGCCGTCCGATGTCCGTTTTGCATGTTCGAATAGTCGATTTTGATCTACAGATCACAAGCTATCCACTGGTGCTTTCAGATTTGAATTTGGAGTTCGGGAAGGCTGTCAAAATTTCCCCACAATATCACGCGATTTCAGCAAAAGATTACTCTTGAGTTATTTCATGTGACATGGAACAGCGTGGG
>LPNX011120794.1:89286-186058 GCA_001517045.1 Pseudotsuga menziesii | reverse complement strand
TACAGAAGAAGCTTGACATTCTTCTGATTTCTGGAAAGCAAAAAGACTGTGACCATACAATGTGACCATCTTCAGAGTGAAAAAGCTTCCCTGCCATACTGCTTTATGAACCAATAGTAATGGGTACTTTATATATTATTCCTGATCCTTACTACATGTTTACACACTTAAGCAACGAAAAAATGTATCTCTGCAAAGTATCTAAAATATGCGTTGATATGCAAAACATAATCGGAATGACCAAATACAGGGATGATCTGTGGGTTTTCCAGAACCAATGTCTTTTTCGATTTGCTTTACTCGTAAAAACCCCAATGTGCCAATGAAGCAGATCTTGATTTCATAGCATCCATCAAAACTTGCAATAAAGCAAACCCATTAGAATTCAGTCACTCCACATCTAAATCCAGGGACGACATTTGACCAAGAGATGACATACAATGTGATGGCTGAACTGAAGAATGTAGATGACCGCTTCCTTGAGCATCTATTGCACCTTGTTGCATTTGATGTATCTGATAAATCTGGTTACTAATTAGTGTTCGCATCTGGAAGTTCTTTTGATGGTTACAACAGGCTCATTTGACGTGTGGATGAGTACGGGCACGATCTTTAAAATTTGCACATGGAAATATTTTCGGCAGCTAAATTCATTTTGACCAACCACCTTAGCTACCGAAAACAGCCTGTTTCAGCAACTAACTAGGCTAAAATAGACCATTTATATTGCCGAAAGATGAAATTTTTTATTTTGAAGGCCAAGACTCACAAAAATAAATTTTTTTACCCATTCTATCATCCAAAATGACGGTGGTCAATTTGGGAGATAACAGTAACATTTGACAAAGATTCAGCTTACAACAAATCCAGAAAGAGACTTGCTGAAGAACCTGAAGAAACAGAAGTACCCAGAATTCAAGATACAACTATGAATGATGCAACTCAAGAAGAAGACCGAGAAATAGAAGAACCACAGGAACCTATAGATCCACCCTAGGAGAATAATCCTCACAAGAGGAAACCTGCATGGGTATGAGAGGCTATCTAAGGTCCATAAAGATATGGGGCTCTAGAATAAATGCATAGAGAAAGGAAGAGAACTCGATCCTACTCTGGATATGTAGCCCTATTATGTGACATGATTGGTAAAGAACCTTCCAAGTATGAAGAAGCAACAAAGAAGAAATAATGGAAGGATGCTATGATCGAGGAGTACTAGTCGATCATGAAGAATGATGTATGGGATGTTGTTCCAAGACCAGAGGGGAATTCTGTTGTGACTTCTAAGTGGATCTATAAGATCAAGCATTTTGCAGATGGTAGCATAGAAAAATATATGGCAATATTTGTGGCTTGTGGCTTCTCCCAGAAAGAAGGAATAGATTATGAAGAAACCTTTACACATGTAGCCAGACTCACTTCCATCAAATCAGTACTTTCTCTAGCTGCAGTAATGAAATGGAAGATACACCAAATGGATGTCAAGATTGATTTCTTAAACGGTGTAGTAGAAGAAGAAGTGTATGTGGAGAAGTCACTCGGTTTTGAGAAACATGACAAGGAGATTCATGTATGTAAATTGAAGAAAGCCATGTATGGTTTGAAACAAGCATCTAGGACATGGTACAATGGAATTGACAGCTTCCTGGCTAGTTTGGCAACATAAATTGATAGCTTCCTGACTAGTTTGGCAACAGAAATTGACATCTTCCTAACTAGTTTGGGATTTACCAAGAGTAAAACGGATTCCAACCTTTACTACAAGGTTGAATAAGGGAACCCAGTGATACTCCTACTGTATGTGGATTGCCGATACGAAGAGGAAGCTTGCTACTGAGTTTGAGATGAAGGACTTGGGCATGATGCACTATTTTCTAGGCATGGAGGTTTGGAAAAATGCAGATGGAATCTCCCTGGGACAAGGGAAGTATGCAGTAGAGATCCTGAAGTGGTCCAGGATGATGGAATGCAAGGCCATGACCACACCTATGGCCCCAAACCTAAAGCTATTGAGTGATGCTTCATCAGAGTTGGTTGATGCTATGATGTATCATCAGATGATTGGGTCTTTGATGTACCTGACAAACACGGGACTAGACATTTTCTTTGCTGTGAACACATTGAGCCAGTACTTGACAGATCCAAGACATGTTCACTTGATTGATGCAAAGTATATTCCGAGGTACATAAAGGGTACAGTTGATTATGGTCTCAAGTATGAGGCGAATTAGAAGATTAACCTAGAGATTTATGTGGTTTCATATTGGGCAGGTAGTTCCATTGATAGGAAGAGAACTTCTAGGTGCTGCTTCAGTATGGGATCAAGTGTGATATCTTGGTTTAGCAAGAAACTGTCTTGCGTGGCACTGAGTACAGCCGAAGCAGAGTATGTTGTATCTTGTTTGTCTAGTTGTGAGGCAGTGTGGCTAAGGAAGCTACTATCTATTTTGTTTGATCTCTTGTTGGATGCTAATTGTATATATTGCGACAACCAGAGTTGTGTGAAGTTGTCAGAGAACCCAGTGTTCCATGACAATTCAAAGCATATCGAGATCAAATATCACTATATCAGGGATATGGTGCATAGAGGAGTAGTGAAGCTCTTGTATGTTGTGACAGATGAGTAGATAGTTGATGTGTTGACCAAACCATTAGCTACAGTGAAGTTTGAGTACTTCAGGGAGAATCTTGGTGTTCTCTGAATCAAGGTTCCTTCCAAGGGGAAGTGATGAGTCTGTGAGCATTTCTGACATGGTGATAGGATTGGTTCCTTCCATGATCAGATGTAAGTGCAGAGCCATTTTGATATGATTGCATGATGTGTTCCCACATGATCATATGTAAGTGCAGATCCATTTTGATATGATTGTGGGATGTGTTCCCACATGATCAGATGTAAGTGCAGATCCATTCTGATATTATTGTAGGATGTGTTCCCACATGATCAGATGTAAGTGCAGATACATTCTGATATGATTGCGGGATGTGTTCCCACATGATCAGATGTAAGTGCAGAGCCCTTCTAACATGGTTGCAGGATGTGTTCCTCCCATGGTTAGATGTAAGTGCAAGGCCCTTTTGACATGCTTGCGGGATGTGTTCCTCCCATGCTCATATATAAGAGTTGATCCTTTCCAACATGGTTGCAGGATGTGGTCCTCCCATGGTTGGATATAAGTGCTGAGCCTTTTCGATATGGTTGTGGGATGTGTTCCTCCCATGATCGGATATAAGTGCTGGGCCATTTTGACGTGGTTGTGGGATGTGTTCCTCCCATGGTCATATATAAGTGCTGATGTTTTCTGACATGGTTGCAGGATGTGTTCCTCCCATGGTTGGATATAAGTGCTAGGCATTTTTGATATGGTTGCGGGATGTGTTCCTCCCATGATCAGATGTGAGTGCTGGACATTTTTGACATGGTTGCGGGATGTGTTCCTCCCATGATCAGATGTGAGTGCTATACATTTCTGACATGGCTGCAGGATGTGTTCCTCCCATGGTTAGATGTGATTGTTGGGTGTGCCTTTCTAACATGGTGGTGGATGTGTTCCCGCCATGGTCAGATGTAAGTGCCAGGAAGGCATTTCTGACATGGTTGCGGGATGTGTTCCTCCCATGGTCAGATATAAGTGCTAAAGAAGATGAAGACCTAAGTGGAGGCTGGGCCTACAACCAACATGAAAAAAGGGATGGCTCTGTAGAACTTCCTATGACGATAAGTAATGAGAGATGGCACTAGTTGATCGAGATAGTGGAAGCAGTAATGGTGATGATGATCCAGACTTGATATTGATCCAGTGATGATCCAGACTTGATCTTGATCCAATGATGATCTAGAATTGATGTTGATCCAGTGATGATCCAGATTTTGATGATGATCCAGTGATGATCCAGAGAAGAAGACTTGTGCTGATGTATTGTGTCAAGAGAATACCTTCCTAGTTAAGATGGAGTGTTGATGTATTTGTAACTTCAGAATGTATTCACTTGTATATCTTATGTATTGTACCCCAATGTTCCTACCGAGAAGTATAATTAATGTATTTGAGTCATGTCATAACCCGATGTTCCTATCGGTAGAATTAATAATGTAAACAAATCATGTAAAGTCATAGAGGGTAACCCTCCTTATTGATCAAGGGTGAAAGTCCCCACAGTTGTGGGGAACTAGGGTTATTAGACTCTCCTAGAGAATTCAGCCCTAGTGAGTTATTATCAAGTCAAGAATTAGTATAAATAGAGAGTGAACCTCTCTATTTATCATACATTCACACACACTCAGTTGTAGCACATAACCAAGAGAGAGAATAAGCTGGGACAAGAGAGAGAGACATCTGCTGTTGGGAGATCATCTTTGTATCTTTGGGTTTTACTTTTGGTGCTCATTCTATCTCTGAGGAAGTTGCGAGGTTTTCTCCTTTATGGTTTCCCCAAGGAAAATCTTTGTGTTCATTGTCTCTTGTGATTGATTGTTGTGCTTTTTATTCTCTCAGTAAAGATCCTAAGATCATATTGTTGAAATAGATAAAAATCTAACAATATTAATTCTAACAGTGTTGATGACTATGGAAGAGAGAGAATAACTTCCTAGTTAAGAGGGATTGTTAATGTATTTGTAACTTTGGAAGATATTCTGATGTATATTATCATTTTATGTTTTTGTATCCCTATTAGAGATGTGTTTTATGTTAAGTTTTTAATGGTTATATCAGATCTTATGACATTTAGCATCATAAAAACATAACCATAATCCAAAAGATCACTGAAAGATAGAAAATCACAACCACAAAAAAAGAACACAAAGATTTATCCTCAGAAACCCTCATGGGGAAGAAAACCCAGCAAAAAATTCCTCTGTATAAGATGTATAAAAAATAAAATACAAGACCCAAAAACAGGTGCACCTCCCTCCAGCAGATACTATCTCTCTCTCTCCATGCGCTATACACAAGTAAGTGTGTGTGTGTGTAGAAATGAGGAGAGCCTCACTTCTATTTATATTCTTTCGTTCACTTTATTTTCCACTTAACAAGTTAGCCCCACTAAAAATGACTGGGACGACTTCTCTAGGAGGAATCTAACAAATTAATTGTTAGTTTTTCAACATTAAGCTAGCATTATTAGGATATTTATCTAAGAGAATAACAAGTACAAAAATCAAACACAAGAGACAATGAATACAATGTTTTTCCTCTGGGAAACCATAAAGGAGAAAACCCCGCAACTTCCTCAGAGATAGAATCAACACCAAAACTGTAAAATCCCCAAAACAGTAAGTGATCTCCCGATAGTAGTAATCTTCTTCTTGTCTAGCCCCAGTGTCTTCTCCTTCCTCAACTATGCACTACACTTGAGTGTGGATGAGTTGTGTAATAAATAGAGACTCTATTTCTCTATTTATACTAATCCTGACATGACTAAAACCCTACCAGGGCCGACCTCTACTAGGAGAGTCTAATAACCCTAATGCCTCGGAACTCGGAGGGTTACCCACTATGTCTTGACATGACTTGTTTACATAATTGATCCTCCCGAATGGAACATTGAGGTATGACAATATGACTCAATTACATTATAGATACATCCCAGAATAAACATCAGGTTATAATACATAAGATACATAGATGAATACATTCCGAAGTTACAAATACATCAACACTCCCTCTTAACTAGGAAGGTATTCTTTTGACACAATTTTTTAGCACTGGTCTTCTTCTCTGTATCAATTGGATCATCTCGTCATCTGCATCTCAAGTCTTCTGAGTCTTCAAGTCATCTTCTTCTTCAAGTCAAATTCATTCTTTGAATCTGTATCATCTCTTGATCTGGATCATCATGGGACATCATCACTGGATCTGGATCATCACTCGATTTGGATCATCACTGGTCATCATCACTCGATCTAGATCATCACTTGATCTAGATCATCATTGGGCATCATCACTGGATCTGGATCATCACTGGATCTGGATCATCACTCGATCTGGATCATCACTGGCAATCATCATCACGGGTGCTATCTCATGATTCTTCTCGTCACAACAAGTTCTACAAAGCCAACCCTTTTTCATGCTGGTTGTAGGCCTAGCCTCCATGTAGGTCTTCTTCAGTGCTTATATCTGACACTAAGTCAGAATGGCCCACCCAGCACTTACATTTGACCTACTCATCAGAAAGGCACGCCCAACACTCACATCTGATCATGTAGGAACCAATCCTATAATCATATCAGAAAGTACCAGCACTCACATTCACCAGCATGATAGGAACTCAAACTACTATCATCTATGAAATGTCTCAGCACTTACAACCACCAGCATGATAGGAACCCAAACTACTATCATTTGTGGAAAGGCACAGCACTCACATCCACCAGCATGGTAGGAACTCAAACTACTACCATCTGTGGAAAGGCTCAGCACTTACAATCACTAGCATGGTAGGAACTCAAACTACTACCATCTATGAAAAGGCAAAGCACTTATAGTCACCAGCATGATAGGAACTCAAACTACTATCATCTGTGAAAAGGGTCAACCTTTACAACCACTAGCATGATAGGAACCCAAACTACTATCATCTGTGGAAAGGCCACTGCACTTACATTTGATCATGTGGGAACACATCCCTTAGTCACATCAGAATGGCTGTCAGTCCTATACTGAGGATCCCTGGTACCTCACCAGGTAGCTCCATTCAAAGAATGGCGGTAGCCCTTAGATCTTACACTAAGTCAGAATGGCTTAGCACTCATATCTGACATGGGAGGAACCTAATCCTTTAACCATGACAGAATGGATTCAGCCCTTACATCTGATCAAGTAGGAACACATCCCTCTATCACATCAAAATGGCCATGCACTCATATCTTATCATGTGAGAGAACATCTCACGGTCATATCAAAACGGCCCTCAGTCCTAGACTGAGTTTTCCTGGTACCTCACCAGGCAGCTCCATTCCAAGAATGGAAATAGCCCTTATATCTGATCATGTAGGAACCAATCCTACAGTCATATCAAAATGGCTTAGCACTCATATCTATCATTGAAGGAACCAATCCTCTCACCATGACAGAATGGCTTAGCCCTTACATCTGACCTGCTTGTTAGAATGGCTATGGATCTCAGCACTCATATCTGTCATGGAAGGGGGCCAATCCTCTCACCATGACAGAATGGCTCAGCCCTTACATCTGACCATGGAAGGAACCAATCCTCTCACCATGTCAGAATGGCTATGGGACTCATCACTTTCCCTTGGAGGAAACCTCGATCTGGAGAACACCAAGCTTCTCCCTGAAGTACTCGAACTTCACTCTAGCCAATGGCTTCATCAATACATCAGCTATCTATTCCTTCATCACAACATACTGGAGCTTCACTACTCCCTTCTACACCATATCCCTGATATAGTGATACTTGATCTCGATATGCTTCGACTTGTCATGGAACACTGGATTCTCTGACAACTTCACGCAACTCTGGTTGTCACAATGTATACAAGTAGCATCCAACTGGAGATCAAATAAATCAGATAGTAGCTTCCGTAGCCATACTACCTCACAACTAGCTGAACAAGCTGTGACATACGCTGCTTCAGCTGTACTTAGTGCCACATAGGATTGCTTCCTGCTAAACCAAGAGATCACACCCGATCCCATACTGAAGCAACATCCTGAAGTGCTCTTCCTATCGATGGCACTGCCAGCCCAATGTGAATCAACATAACCCTCCAGGTTAATCTTCTGATTCACATCGTACTTGAGCCCATAATCAACTATACCCTTCAGGTACCTCAAAATATGATTTGCAGCAATCAAGTGAACATTTCTTAGATCTGTCAAGAACTGGCTCAAGGTGTTCACAGCAAAGAAAATGTATGGTCTCGTGTTCATCAGGTACATCAATGACCCAATCATCTAATGATACATCGTAGCATAAATCAACTCTGATGAAGCATCACTCAATAGCTTCAGGTTTGATGCCATAGGTGTGGCCATAGTCTTGCAGTCTATCATCCCAAACCTCTTTAGGATCTCTACTGCATACTTCCCTTGTCTAAGGAATATTCCATCTGTACTCTGCCACACTTCCATACCTAGAAAGTAATGCATCATACCCAAGTCCTTTATCTTGAAATCAGCAGTAAGCTTTCTCTTCGTATCAACAATCAACCCATCCATACCTATCACAAATAGATCATCCATATATAGTAGAACCATCACTGGGTTGCCATCCTCAACCTTTTATTAAAGGTTGGAATCTCCTTTACTCTTAGTAAAGCCCAAACTGGAGAGAAAACCATCAATTCTGCCGTACCAGGTCATGGGTGTCTATTTCAAAGCGTATAGGGATTTCTTCAATCTACATACATGATACTCTCTGTCATGTGTCTCAAAACTGAGTGGTTGTTCTACATACACTTCCTCTTCTACTACACCATTCAAGAAGGCAGTCTTGACATCCATATGGTGTATCTTCCATTTCATCACTACAGCCAGAGCAAGTACTAATCTGATGGAAGTGTATCTGGCTACAGGTGCAAAGGTTTCTTCATAATCTATTCCTTCTTTCTGAGAGAAACCCCAAGCCACAAATATTGCTTTATATTTTTCAATGCTACCATCTGCAGCATGCTTGATCTTATAGATCCATTTGGAAGTTACAACTGACTTCCCTTCTGGTCTTGGGACAACATCCCACACATCATTCTTCATGATCGATTGATATTCTTCGATCATAGCATCCTTCCATTATTTCTTTTCTGCCACTTCTTCATAACTGGAAGGTTCTTTATCAATGAAATCACATAGTAAAGCTACATACCCGAAGTAGGATATGGTCTTCTTTCTTTTTCTATGATTCTCTTATGGATCCCCATATCTTTCTGCACCTTGGATAAGTTCTTGTACCCAAATAGGTTTCCTCTTATGAGGATTCTTCTCCAGAGGTGGATCTACAGGTCTTTTTGGTTCTTCAAATTCTCGATCTTCTTCTTGAGCTTCTTCATTCATGGTTGTATCATGAATTCTGGGTGCTTCTGCTTCTTTAGGTTCTTCAGCAGGTATCTTTCTGGATTTGTTGTAAGCTGTGTCTTCATCAAATGTCATATCCCTGTTGATGTCAATCTTCTTGTATCTTGAGAAATATATTATGTAAGCCTTCGAGCTTTCAGAGTATCCCACGAATATACCCTTTTTTCTTGAAGGATCTACTTTTTTATTTTTCTCCTTTGGGATGTGTATGTACAAAGGACAACCCAATATTCTGACATGGCTGACTTCTGGTTTCTTGCCAGAGAATACTTCTTCAAGATTCTTGTTCTCGAGTACTCTATGTGGAGTACGGTTCTGTACATACACCATTGTTCTGGCAGCTTCAGCCCAAAGATTCATAGGAATATCTTGATCATGAAGCATTGCTCTTGTAGCTTCCATGATAGTTCTATTATTCCTTTCTGTAACCCCATTATGTTGTGGATTATAAGGAGTGGACAACTCCCTCTTAATCCTTGATTCTTTGCACAACCTCTTGAATTCATTTGAAGTGAATTCTTCGCCATTGTCTGATCGAAAAGTCGTGATCTTCCTTTCAGTATGGTTCTCGATCAAGGCTTTGAATTCCTTGAATTTACTGAATACTCTGTCTTTGTTATTCATGAAGTAAACCCATGTCTTCCTAGAAAAATCATCAATAAAAGAAACATAATAGGGATACCCGCTTAGTGAGCTTGATGACATAGAAACGCATACATCGGAGTGGATTATTTCCAAGATTCCTTTTGCTTTGCTTTCACTACTTGGAAATGTCTTCTTTGTGTTCTTTCCCTTCGCACATCCTTTGCAGACCCCATCATGTTTTGCTTGGATTTCTGGAATACCTTCAACAGCTTTGCTTGCAATAGGTAGTGCTCTGTAATGCACATGTGCAAGCCTTCTATGCCAAAGTTCATTTGGCTCTACTGATTCATGGACCAATGCTTGTTCTGGATGGCCCTTCAATTTGTACAATCCTCCTTCTTGTTCTCCAATCACTACCGCATCATCGATAGTCTTTCCTCTAGGCCACATAATGACTTGACCATCTATGAATGTAACCCTCATTCCTTTTGCAACCAATGTTGATATGGAGAGAAGGTTCTTCTTGAGTCCTGGTACCAACAATACTTCCTTCATTGTTAGAGACTTACCAAAGTCTAGATTTAATGAAGATTCCCCACTACCTTTTATTGGATATCGGTAGTCATCTCCTAGTTTCACCTTGTGAGGTGATTCATGTTCTGATAGTCTTACAAAGGGTTCCTTGAATCCAATCATATGTTTGGAAACCCCACTGTCTATAAGCCAATCATCACTACCATGAGTAATGTTACCTGTGAGAGCGGAAATTAAAACATATTCATCCTCGCTTGAAGAATCTTCACTTTCATATCTAGATATCTTCTTGGATGGTTCATCATCCTCTGTAGCATGAGCATGATGTCTTCTTTTGTTCCCCTTCTTCTTATGAGAGTGGTTCTTGTTCTTAGGACAGTCTTTTTTAAAGTGTCCTTTTTCATCACATGTATAACATCTCAATCTAGATAGGTCCTTTCTATTGTTATCCTTAGAATGAGAGTTCTTACCTTTGGAGTAATGAGGATTTCTTCTTCCCCTCTTGGAGTGAACTGTGAGGGCTTGATATTCACTTCCCATCTTCTCTTATCGGGCTTCTATCCGAGCTTCTTCTTGAGAGCATTCTTCCCATAGTCTGTTGAACTTGACTAACTTCTTTCTTGCACAGATTCCTTGGATGAAAGAATCCCATGACCTAGGAAGGCCATTCAAAGTAGTCATCACAACCTCTACATTTTCCACTTCTTCATCAACAGCTTCTAATTGTTCCTTGATATGAGAAACCCTTGTGAAGTAGGACTACATAGTCTATGCATTCTGAATCTTCACATTCTTCAGTTGATTCCTCAGAGTCATCTTCCGGTTTATGTTCTTCCCTTCAAACAATTTGGTTAGGGAATCAAACATACCTTTAGGTGTGTTGAGAGAGGACACCTGTGGGATAAGGTGATCCTTGATAGAATCAGCAATGATCCTCTTTGCTATAACCATCTTCTTCTTATGTAATTCCTTTGCCTCATCTCCCTCTGGAACTGGAACCTCCTCATGGATGTAGGAGTCTAATTCATTCTCTTCCAGGACCAGGGACATCCTATACTTCTAGGCTCGAAAGTTATCAACTCCCTCAAGATTTTCATCAAGCTTGGTATGATGAGACATCTTAAACTAAGAATCTCAAATGGAAATACAAATGATTTTTGGATCTTACCAGGTCAAGATGTCAGATCTGAAACTTGAGCTAAAATCATGCAGAGTTGGTTCAGGAGAAAATTAGGGTTTTGCTTTTCCAGAGTTCCCGTCGACCCAAATGCCTTGAAATTTGTCCCTAACTTCGATTTTGGGGAGGAGATCAATATAGGCCTAGGATCACTGAAAAATTCCTCTTCTATGAAAAGCCCTAATTTCTGGCAGCAGTGTCGGGTCCAAAACTGAAAAACCTCAGAATTGGATTCTGCTTCGAAAGAAAGATGCGCCCTAAGGAGGAGAGTTATTCCACCTTACTTTTGCTGAAAATATTTGGAGGAAGATCCACAAACTAGGAAGCCCTAGTTCCCGCAGTTGCACAGTGTCTTCTTCTGAGGTTATCTCTGATACCATGTTAGTTTTTCAACATTAAACTAGCATTATTAAGATCTTTAACTAAGAGAATAACAAGTACAGCAATAAAACACAAGAGACAATGAACACAGTGTTTTTCCTCGGGGAAACCATAAAGGAGAAAACCCCGCAACTTCCTTAGAGATAGAATCAACACCAAAACAGTAAAAGCCCCAAAACAGTAAGTGATCTCCCGACAGCAGTAATCTTCTTCTTGTCTAGCCCCAGTTTCTTCTCCTTCATCAACTATTTGCTACACTTGAGTGCAGATGAGTTGTGTAATAAATAGAGACTCCAGTTCTCTATTTATACTAATCCCGACATGACTAAAACCCTACCAGGGCCGACCTCTACTAGGAGAGTCTAATAACCCTAGTGCCCCAGAACTGCGGGGACTTTAACCCTTAGACAATCAGAGGGTTACCCACTATGACTTGACATGACTTGTTTACATAATTGATCCTCCCGATCGGAACATCGAGGTATGACAATATGACTCAATTACATTATAGATACAACCCAGAATAAACATCGGGTTACAATACATTCAGATACATAGATGAATACATTCCAAAGTTACAAATACATCAACATTAATATTATATTAACTGGGGTGCTAATGACCCGACTTACAACGGAGGGAATTTCCTCATGACTCTTAGTAATTCTCTCGATAGGAACATTAGGGTATAATGAAATACAAATGATTCTCCCGATAGGAACATCAGGGATAATAAGTAAATACACTTCAAAGTTACAATAATTCAACACTCCTCCTTAATGAGAATGGTATTCTACAACAACAACAACAACAACAACAACAGTAGGAGGAGGAGAGAGAGAATATTCAACATCATCAGGGTGATATATCTATATGTCACATGAATTTTTTCAACATTTATCAGTAGCTTGAAACAACTACTCTTTAATGTCTTCATCTTCTGCATCATATGATCACTTGATCCTTTTGCAGCAACACTTTGATCTTTCGGTCCTTCATGGCAGCACTTCGATCTTCTGATCCTTTACAATAGAACTTTGGTCTTCTCGATCCTTTGTAGAAAAACTTCTATCTCTTCAATCGACAACATCATCATTTTAGTATTTTCAATCAGCAACATCATCATCAACAATACTTTGAGAAACATCATCAACAATACTTTGATCTTTCGATCATCATCATCATCATACTCTGATCTTTCGATCAGCAACATCATCATCATCATCATACTCTGATCTTTCGATCAACAATATCATTGTCATAATCATACTCTAATATTTTGATCAGTAACATCATCATCATCATACTCTGATCTTTTGATTAGTAACATCATCATCATCAGCAATAGCCTGCAATCCACAATACAAAGATGAATGTCTTTAGATCACTTTTGGACTTAATTCTAGGGATGATACAATCCTACCGCATTCTCGAAAACCGAAGTCACCGGATACAATTATAGGATAATCACTCCCTATCACTTTAGGACTAAGTCCAAGGATGATGCAATCCTACCACATTCATGAGGACCAGAGCCTCCAGATACATTATGAACAAAAGTTCAGGAGGTATGCAATCCCACCACATTCATGGGGACCATGGCCTCCTGATACATTTTGAACAGAATTTCAGGGATGATGCAATCCCACCACATTCATGGGGACTGAAGCCTCTGGATACATTTTAAACAGAAGTTTAGGGATGATGCAATCCCACCACATTCACGAGGACCGAATTCTCCAGATAAATGTTGAATAGAAGTTCAGGGATGATGCAATCCCACCACATTCATGGGGACCGAAGCCTCTGGATACATTATGAACAAAAGTTTAGGGATGATTCAATCCCACCACATTCACGGGGACAGAAGCATCCAGATACATTTTGAACAAAAGTTCAGGGATGATGCAATCCCACCACATTCACAGGGACCGAAGCCTCCAGATTCATTTTGAACAAAAGTTCAAGGATGATGCAATCTGACTACATTCTCAAGGACCGAAGTCACCATATCACTTTAGAACGAATATTCAGGGATGATACAATCCTTCTTATTTCTTGGATACATAAGTGTACAGATCACTTTAGGATAGATGTTCGGGTATGATACAGTCCCACTGCAACATCACTGCTCCCCCTTTTAAGGAAGGTCTTTCCAAAATATACCAAGCTTGTCTCGAAAGTATTCAAACTTTACTCGAGACAGAGGCTTTGTAAGCAAATTAGCAACTTGTTCATCGATACTCACATACTGGATATTTATGGCTCCCTTCTACATCATATCTCTAATGGAGAATTACTGGATTTCTATGTGCTTCGACCTATCGTGGAACACTAGGTTCTCTGTCATCTTTATACAACTTTGGTTATCACATAGAATCATGGTAGTATCCAACTCTAGGTTGAATAAAGCTGGCATCAGCTTTCGAATCCATATGGCTTCACAACTAGCAGAGCAAGCTGCTATATATTCTGCTTTAGCCATGATAAGAGCAACACTAGGTTGTTTCCTTCTAAACCATGAAATCATAACAGATCCTGGACTATAACATCCACCTGAAGTGCTTCTTCTATGTGAGACACTTCCAGCCCAATTTGAATCCGTATATCCATATAATCTATAGTCATGATCTCTACCATAGTAATGTCCCAAGTCTGTCATACCTTTTAGGTACCTTGTCATATTCTTTGCAACTATCGGGTGAACACATCTAGGATTACCTAGATACTGAATCAAGGTGTTCACAAAAAAACAAATGTCCAGTCTAGTATTTGTTAGATACATCAATGACCCAATAATATGTATGTATTGAGTTACATCCGCTAACTCTGATATCTGATTAGACAACAACTTCATGTTGGTATCCGAGGTGTGGCCATCTTCTTTAATATTTCCATTGCATACTTTCCCTGGTTCAAAAGTTTTCTTTCTAAACTCTTCCACACTTCCAGCCCGAGGAAATAAAGCACCAATCCAATATCTTTTCATATATAATTCTTTAGCTACCTTCTTCTTGCAATATGTAATCTGTTTCTCATTCCCTGTCAGAAATAGGTCATCCATATATAGTAATAGTATGACAGGTTCAAGGATTCTATAACCTTGAAGTAAAGGTTAGGGTCGACTTTACTCTTGGTAAATTCCAAGCTCATCAGGAAACTATCTATCCTTCCATACCAAGGTCTAGGAGCTTGCTTCAGGCCATACAGGGCCTTCTTCAACTTGCATACATGAGTCACTTTGTTTTTCGGATTCAAATCCCTGTGTTTTTTTCATGTAAACCTCTTCCTCAATCATACCATTCAGGAAGGTTGTATTTACATCCATCTGGTGTAGATCCCACTTCATCATGGAAGCAGGTGCCATGATAGTTCTGATGGAAGTGTACCTTGATTCTTGGAGCAAGTGTCTCTTCATAATCAATTCCCTCTCTTTGAGAGAATCCTTGAGCCACAAATATTTCCTTACTTCCATTAGCAACATATTTTATCTTGCAAATTCATTTGGAAGATACCACACTCTTGATTTCTAGTTTGAGTACTATATCCCAAACATCATTATGGTATTCTTCCATCATTGCATCTTCCATGAGATCATTATGTTAGGTCATTGACATATCCCAGTCTTTCGCATTCAACCTTGAAGGTTGAAACCCACATTACTCTTGGTAAAATCTCGGTCCATCATGTCAAACCATGTCAAACTCAGAGATCTTCTGTAGTCACTCCCCTTGAAGCATAGCATCATATTCCCTCTGAATCTTTTATTGGAGTGACAGGTAGCATCCTATGCTACTGTGTATCCATCTCAAGTTACTAGGTTCCAAGATCCCTTTACCTTGAACTTTGTCTAAAAGTTCCTCTTGCACCCATCTGTGAGCGTGTTGTCTTCATCCTTGTAGAAAAGGTTAAGATATTCATCACTCTAGGTGATTTGTCAAGCTCTTGGATGTGCTTTTCTATGGGTTTCTTCTAAGCTCGTAATAAGCATATTCTATACAGGTGGTTCTTTTCTTGATATATACTTTTACGGAAGAAGTGTGTATGGTCAATAGAGTATGTCATGCCATAGTCTATTCTTTCTGAGACAAACCATAAACCTTGCTTTGTACACTTATTCCTGTAGATCCATATGGAAGACACTACGGACTTCCCTTAAGGTCTCGGAACCATATCGTAGAGATCATTCCTCATGGTTTACTGTTATTCTTTGATCATAGCTTCTTCCATAGCTGGAAGGGTTTACATCAATGATGTTCCCCAACTGTGTTACACAACTAGAGTGTGTCTGAGGCCTCTTACTTTGGTTTGGAATTCTCGCCATACTTTTCTTCATCTTGAGTTATCTCTTGTACCCAAGGTGTTCTTCATCTTTCAAGGTGGATCTACCGCTCTCTGAAGCTCTTTATTCCATCATAGTGTCTTTGAACTTGGGAGCTTCAAGTTCATGTTTATTGGAGTGAATCTTGAATTGTCATCACTTGTTCTTTGGAACAAGTTTCATCCTCTTTTTCTTGTAGGTGGTTGTACAGGAGCTTTCCTACAAGTCAAATGCACTAGTTGCATGGTTAGAACCATTTCATAGAACATATGCATAATGACAAATTCTTATGCATCATGCAACTATTTATCCAATACAACATTCATCCATGTCTCACAGAAACTTTCTATATTCCTTCCATCTCTACCATGACATCATTGAGATTGTGCACTAATCCAATATGTCAGCAAAGAGGTTTCATTCTAGATAAGTAGCAATGGAGAGTTGTATAGAACCATGAGCTACTTAACCATCACATGCATATTAGTAGTATACTGTCATTAATGCAAACATTCTATCATGCATAACACATCAACTGGATATAATCAAATGCATAACAAAACGATATCATGAAATGACAACTAAATACTTCTCTTTTATTAGTTTCATGTGTAGACTCCTTCTTGATCCTTCTTCTTCATCATCTTCTTCATTCATCGCATCACCATTTCTTATCCAAATGCTAAGATGGATAACAAATTCTTCAAGAATTGAGTTCTTCATATTCCTCATTGCTTGCGGGATCTTCTTTTGAATCATGAGCGCTTGATCTTCAGTTGCTCCCATATTCTCTTCTCTTATTATGATTTGAGTTTCTTCTTGTGTAAGGATTTAGCCTCATATCCCTCTGGAACTGGAACCTCTCCACTTATTAAGGTTTCCAATTCATTTTCTTCAAGAACTAGTGAAATCCTACGCTTCCATGCTCAGAAGTTTTCAGTGGTTTGAGGTGTTCATCCTGGTTCCAGATCTAGATGATCTAGGGTTTGTTAGAGAAACCCTAATTTTCAAAACTTGGAATATTTCAAATATGATTGGTTAGAAAATATGTGCCTCATGAAGGTGAGCTGAGTAGCATATTCATTTTCCCAAAACTATGATCAGAATTGCAAAATATTTGATGCCCTAGTTTTCTTCAGCTTCTTCTGCAGAATGCTTGATATTGTTTCTACAGTATCTCTGAAATTACTACTCTTCTATTTCTAAGATTTGATACCGAGGTATCCTTTTTTTTCCCCTTTCCAAAACCACAGGTTTGAGCAGAGCTGGTTTCACCAATTGGAACTTATAAGTGTTTTCCCAAGGTGACTTATTTTAGGACTGTTCAGAAGAGTGAACTTATATGGACTTCCACGTGTCACTATTTCACCTTCGGGGTCTGAAATTTTTACCACAGAAAGTAAATTCTATGCCCTTTATGTAACATCTTTCTAAATTTAATTTGGACATTCTTAGCCCTATATATAGAAATTTTCCATAGGTCACTTGTTTAAGGCTGAATCTTGGGAGAGGCTGGAACCCTGACTTGGAGGAATCATATCTCCCAAAATATAGCGAATATGAGGCTGAAACATTTACACGGGACGACGTACACAAGGAATTTATCTTTGGCCTATGAAGCTACGACTCCTGATCCTTCTCCAATATCTAGATATAGAGAATCTACTGAAATTACTAGTTTTAGTATTTTAGGGTTTTCAAGCATGAAACCCTAATCTTCAATAGTTGTAGCTGTAGCACTATTTTGGCTGCACAATGACTTCTTTTAGGGTGGATCTTATACCATGTTAAGTTTTAATGGTTATATCATATCTTATAACATTTATCATCATAACATCATAACCATAATCCAAAATATCACTGAAAGATAGACAAGCACAACCACACAAAAAGAACACAAAGATTTATCTTGGGAAACCCTAATGCATAAGAAAACCCAGCAAAAAATTCCTCTATATAAGATGTATAAAAGATAAAATATAAGAACCAAAAATAGGTGTGCATTCCTCCAGCAGGTATATCTCCCTCTCTCTCCATGCACTATGCACAAGTGAGTGTGTGTGTGTAGAGAGGAGAGCCTCACTTCTATTTATATTCTTCCGTTCACTTGATTTTCCACTTAACAAGTTGGCCCCACTAAAACTGAATCGACCGACTTCTCTAATAGGACTCTAACAACTTAATATTATATTAACTTGGGTGCTAATGACCCAACTTACAATGGGGGGAATTTCTTCATGACTCTTAGTAATTCTCCCGATAGGAAAATTAGGGTGTAATGAAATACAACTAATTCTCCTGATAGGAACATCGGGGATAATAAGTAAATACACTTCGAAGTTACAATAATTCAATACTTTCCTCCTTTTAGGATGTTATTATTGTGTATGGACCTTGAGGTGCAACCCCCATTGTAAGTTGGGGAAGTAGTCCCTAGTGTAACATTATGTAATGAATTTTTGAGTCCCTTTAGGAGAAGTCGACCTTGTTAGGGTAAGAGGTTGGGCCCATTCATGTAATAGGTTAGTCGCTTGAAAGGTATAATTAAGTATGTGCCCTCCCTCATTTATACATACTTGCACTCACTCAAGTTTGCATGAGTAGAGAGAGAAAGACAAGGAGGAGAGATAAATAGCTTAATAAGACTTCTTATTACTGGGTTTGTTCATCTTATGATATTGTCTTTGAGACTAAACTATTTTGAGGAAGTTTGTGGGTTTTCTCTTTTATGATTTCCCTAGTAAAATTTTTTGTGTCTTGTGTATCTATTCTATCTTATGCATATTGTTGTACTTGTTATTCTTTCGGATAAAGATCCTAACAAATCTAATAAGATCTAGAAAAATTAGCACCATTTGTGATAGAAGACATAAATGATAATGTGGTTGTACAATTAAGGACATTACAATGGAAATTAATCATCAAATTAGTTAGTGGAGCCAAACTAAGGAGGTACCATGCTTGAATACACACACACACACACACAGACACATTCCAGGAAGAAAAAAAACACAATCTTTTGATTCATGAAACAAAGATAAAAACCAAATCAAACATCTTCCTCCAACAGTGTGCCTTAGGAATCTAGGATTTTCATACATCAAAACCTAATACTTACAATTTCATAAAAAAAAATTAGGAGGATAACATCGTAGAGGATATGAAGTCCCTTGATATGAATTCCTCTATCCATACTGTACCACGATCTAGCTCCAATGCTTTCTTTGAAATTTTCTTTGCATGAGAGTTATGTTCCCCGTAGATATGATCAAAACAGGTCTAATAGAAAAATCCACTTATCTCCTTGAAATGGTTTTCCGTTTGAACTAGGTTAGTATTCTATGTGTGCACATACCTCTTCACCTAATTAATTACCATATCTAATCCATTGAATACATGTAGTTCCCCCAGAACATGGTTTGAATTTGATTGAAGGAGATGAAATAATGCTGAAAATTCCACCATGTTATTAGATCTTGATACCATATCTCCTTTTCCATGAACAAAATGGTCCTATGAAATAAAGAGAACAAAGATAAAACCACATAGGTTTTCCTCACATTGATAATATCCATCAAAAAAATGCCAAGTATTTTCCTTATGGATAACAAGAGTTGCAACAATCCTTTATTTTTATTTGCTACAAAATTACTCATAGTATTTAAAATGGTGATGAATATTTCTTCAAATAGTGATCAATTCCTCGTTATCCACATATCCCAATTCGCTAAGAAGGAAACACCCTATATTGATGCATATAGTAAAAAAAATGTTCCATATTTTTCTCGACATCCTCTCAACCCCAGAGTCGTTACAACTTTACCTGATAAGAAATTTCTAGCCACACTTGTTTGGTATAACAACAAATAATGAAAATGTCTCCATTAGATTCCTCCACTATCCTATAAAGAATACAAATACTAGGACCACGATTATTATGCTTATGAAGTTTATCCTAAGTTAGGACTCTATTTTTTAGAATAAACCACAATAATAAAATACTCTTCGATAGAACCACTAATTTCCATAGTTTTTCCCACCACTATTGGGGCTTCCTATCTTCCAACGAAGTATTTTCCAAATAACCTAGCCAATATGTGTAAACCCATCCAGCCTAATTGAATATTTATGCCAGTTCATCTTATTTTTGACAAAGTTAAACATGAGAATAATTAACAACATTGACATATCTATCATAGAGACACGCCCATAAGCCATTTCATCCAATATCCTTATCCGATATCCATCTTTGAGACCAAAGGTTCTTGGTATGGGGATTAACCATTTTTATTGAGTACACCTTCCTTGGTTTTGCAACGATTTGACCATTTCCATAGGAATATTCATATCCAATTTGCATCCCATAATCAAATCCATTCCAAAATGAACATGTGCTCCTAACCCAACTCACGAGGCCAAGAACTTATCTACTATTTGGAAAACCTTCAACAAATCCTTCTAATGAAATAAAACCAGATGGATCGAGTTGTTGTTAGATCAAATCCAATCCACCACTTAACCTTGACCCAAATACTTGCCTTTTAAAATGCACTTCCATAGACTCGATTTAGTAAGGAATATCTAAAAGGATCTCATTTATAACACTTGGTTGAAAATGAATATATTTTTCAGACCCCATCCTCCACATTCCTTGAGAGTAGTGAGAAATTTCCATTGTCCATATTTTACGAAGACAATCACTAGATCCTTACCACAAAGAATTAATAGTAACTCCAAATAGAATTCATTAACTAACTCTAACTTCCGTGCATGGAGATGTTTAACTTGTCCACCATGTTATAGCCTCTATAGACAATCCTAAGCAGCCCTATCTCTTCCCATCCCTAGTTTCTCATCCAAGTTGAGCCACCATCGAGGCGTCCTTTCCATTTGAGACATCCATGAAACATCTACATCCGCTAAGTGAAATGAAATCAATAGGTACTGACTAGTTGTATTGATGCCAGTCCAATCAATTTCATTTTATAACCAATATATCTAACTTCTTAATTTATAAAGATAAGATTTTAATCACAGTGAAATCCCCCAAGTAGTGTTTGCATCCTGGAGCTGATCATTCCTCTGTTTACCAGGGGATGATTTGTGGTGCACACGGAACGCTTCTCCTTGCTTATGTCAGTCAAACAAATTTAAATTCTTCTCTACTTTATCATCATTGTCCTGGCTTGAGGAATTATTAGACATCCTAAGATTGTCTTCAACCTCCAAACAATCCATAAACATGTGTTGTAATATGTCTGACTTTCTTTCCATAAGAATCAAAGAAATTTCAGTAGGAAAGGTAGATGCATATTGAAGTTTAGCCACATTTTCGAGGGGTTGGATTTATTTTGGCATGTTATAGTAAAAATTATCAAATGTCCTGTTAAAACTAGACATGGTTTCATCCTCCTTCTTTAGGGAATATAATTCTGAAAGTATTTGGTCCAAAGGTCGTCTCTCACCCCAAAACTTCAGAAATACATCGGAGAAATCCTCCCATGTGCTAATGGATTCAAGTTGCAAGTGCTTGAACCATTCCTTAGCATCTCCTTAAAAAGATAAGGGAAAAACCCTCATGCAGACATTGACATGTTCAACTTCAAAAAAATCAAGGAAATGTTCAAAGGCTTGTAAATTCTTTTCAGCCGTGAGGTTCTCGATTTCCTCATCAAACTTAGGAAGGTACTTGTAACATTTTGCAGGGAAATAATGAAGAATAAGAGGTAAGTGAAGGGATCTGTACCGGTTTGGGATAGTGGAGGAAACAGAGCTAGGTGGAATGGAAGTATTGTCCATTGAGGTTCCACAAGTTTCACAAGGGTGGCATTTAAGTTCATGTGTTTTGAACAAAATATTTCGATCAAAATCAAATGTACAATGTGATAGAGGAATTTTAGTTCGTTAGAAGGATATACCGAAGTAAATCCATGGTTTTGTTTTGGGGGTAAAGTGTACTGAAAAAATGTTTTGACAGACTTAGGAATATATAATAAAATATTTATAAACAAGGACAAAACATCTTGGAGGAAAATGAAACCTGAGTACCTTATCCTCTGATCATGCATTTCTATATTTTTATAACGAGCTCATTTCCCCAGTGGAGCCTGCTGACTTCTTCGAAAACTAGATCTCTGGATCATATCACTAGTGGAGTCACTGAAAGCTAAAATAGAGTCGCTAGTTGAAAAATGTACAAACTTCTTGATGGTTTGACTACTATTCACCATTTACAATCAGATCTTCTCTATGTCGTTCATGCCTAGGGAATATTTGAACCTACGGTCATCGGCAATGACGCCAGTTTGTTAACACCCAGAACATACCCAGCTTGCAGAAGGTAAATCCCGAGGTAACATCAAAACCTCTTTAGACTGTATTTCTGACCCAATACAATTAGAGAGGGATCTCTCACTATTTATAAGGTTTTCTTACTCAAGATATTCAATCGACGACAACCAAAAGGTCAGATTTTCAAATAGAACAAGTTTTTTTTTATAAAGTTTGGTGGGGTAATCGGGGAAACAACATTGGGACATGGGGTCGGCTATTAGAGTTGAAAAATGGTTGTGGGAGGTAGGAAGTCTGAAAATCAATGGATAGAGGCAAGACATACAATGTTTCTTCAATCTGGAGTAATTAGTGAATGGATTAGCAGATAGAGGAAGACAACCCATCTAACAGAGCACCTGGTTAAAGTGAATTTTGCAAGACTTTAGATGAAAATATTTGAAATGCTTGAACAATGGAACTAGAGCATGCAAGATAAATTTTGGTCCATATACACTATTGCCCATATATGAAAAGAAAATACATACTGGAATGGAAACAAGAAGACAATCACTTAAAGAAAGTTACTTATTGAAGAAAGAGATGGCATAGGAATCTCTGCCATGAGATTTTATCATTCAGTCTCTACAAGTTTTATTCAACTCATAAATGAAAACATATTAAAATGAAGAGCTCTTGCTCTTGAAAATTCCCAACCCTTCTTCCCTCTATGGTGAGCCATATTTATAATGCCTCAGACCTCAGAGGCTAATCCTTAGAAGTGGCTATGAAACTGTTTACATTCACAATCAAAACTTAACAAAAATAGCGTGGTACTTCTGCCATAGTTTACATATATTTGAAACAGACATCATGGAGTTAGTGTGCATGATCGGTCTGGGTGACAGCACGACGTTTCTATTGTTGAGCATGCTGATCTTGAGAACGATGTATTCAGGTCACTTTTCAAGTGAGTCATCACTGACTAGGTCAGAAAAATCTAGTCGGCTTGTCGAGTTAGCAACATGTCTTTCTACCTCTCTTTTTGTGTCACCTCCATTCTCAAAGCCACCTTTATGCATGGACACAAACTGGCAAGGTAGTTATGTCCCCTCCTTTCTTAGCCTTCTTCACAGCCCTCCCCTCTCTGGGTAACACTATTAGACGAAAGGCCTAGAAGAAGGGTCGTATTGCTTCTGGAAAAGACAAGCCTCCGTAGTGGCTTGTCATTCTTGTACTCCCCACCTTCTGTGAGGTGGGCTCTCCCATAGGAAATACGGTGGAGTGTGTCTCCACCTTCTCCACCATATTTGGTAAGTGGAATTCACAAAGAGGGCGATGCAGGCATTGGACCCCTGATGCTCCAGAATGAACAATCACTCCCATAGAGCACAACCAGTGACTATCCTCTTGTACAGAAGCTTTGGAGGAAGCGATGGTATCAGGGGGTACTAGAAAAACACTCATGGGGCATGAGTATCTAGGAAATGTGCAGCTGGGGATGTGGCTATCACAAGACGGGTGTATCTCTCAAAGTTTTTCACATATGCACCCCGATGGCTAGTGCTATCCCTAGTATGAAAAAGCAAGGTAATGGATGAGCATGTAAATGAGCTCACCAACCATAAATACACCTAGATGGACAAGATTTCCGAACTAGATTACCATCACCAATTTCTCGAAAATCTAGGGACTTCTAATTTTTCGTCTATACTAAATCATGCCATGCATTTTAATGGCTTTGAAAGGTGGTATTATATATAATTGGGAGACTGGACTCTGTGATGATCGTTCACCATTCTCACACATTTCGTCATTGAGTATATTGGTGGTGACATGTGTGAGGGCATGAGCCAAGTGATCCCTTACTTACTGGAGATCTAGTCATGCCGCCTTATCTGCTACGACATTTCACTATTTGTTGTGGAAAATATTTTTGGGCATCACCCTATATGGTTTACCTTAAACTTCAAGGCACATGGACTGGATGTTCTCACACTCTTTCACTCCTATGACACATGAAACATAACGATTCTCCTTTCCATGCTTACCTTGCGTCGTGTGGAGAGCGGATTCATTGTTCTACCTCATAGATTCCTATGATACTTTATAGACTCCACATGCCAACCAAATGAGGAATATCTATCTCTAGGTGATATGACACTACTGCGCGGATGATTTCTTCTGTATGCATGGTAAAAATGGTGTCGGGGAGATCGATTAATCTAACGAAGAGGAAAATCTTATGGGGGAGCATCCCATCAATTTTCAAATTGACCTTAAGCGACCCTTATGGTCCTGAGATTTTCTCAACCATTTTATCTAGACACCTTCCACATCTGTCGTCCACGTGCACGTAAATCCAAGCCATCGATAAATACCCCTTCATATCAAAGTTATACAACATCAACGTGTACAACTTGATTAGGGAAGATCGACCTTAGTTGTTGATCCATGATCAATTTTCATCAGGACCGTCCAATCATGAGAACCTTAGCGCTCCGCTGATCATTTCTTATTTGATCACCTGTGCAACTTGTAATCGTTGAATGCTCTTCATCTGTTGATCCTCCCGACTCGTTATTCTTGATCATAGATTCTCGCTGCCCCTACAACTTTTCATGAATTGAGGTATTGACATCACCCATGCTAGTTCGGATCGTGGAATTGACCACGATCGTAGATCTATCTCTACCTTTATCTGAGCCATCTGACCCTTTCTTCCTTTAACATATTCCATGATTTGGAAAATTTTCTCCGTTCGTGCATGTTCATTGAGTGGAATATTTTAGGGCCATTGATCTGGCTCTATGTTATTCTTGAACCTCCAACACTTCTCTCCTTTAACCACCTTTGCAAATATAAAGACCAAACCTGACCTCGCATCTCTCACCATTGGAATGTCTTTCTATCGTCGATCTACATCACCCTACATCTAGACTATTGAATCTCGACACATTTTATTCCTATCCCACCACTACATGTTTCAATCTGTCGCATGATCTATCTATGTAGATGGGGATCCACTCCCTATTCGATGGCTCTTGATAGAGAAACTTGTTAACCAGATAACCCGAAAAGCACTCCCATGAAATTTCTCAAATAAGATCATGTTTCAAACCTTCCAAGTCTATGATTCAAAAATTTGAACATAGTGCTAACATAATCACTGAAATAAAGACAAATGTAGCAACACAAGAGAACAAAAGAGAACACAAATATTTTCCTTAGGGAAATCACAAGGGAGAAAACCCCGCAAAAATTCCTTAGTATAGAATTCGACCAAGACATTGTAAAACCCCAACAACAAAAATACTTGCTCATATTCTATAGAATACTCCTTCTCTCTCTCTCTCTCTCTCTCTCCCCCCAATGCAATACTTGAGTGTAATATGTGTGAGAATGAGAGAGGTTCCTCACCTATTTATATTCATTAGGTGAGTCCCTCAAATAAATAACTAGGTTGGCTAGGTTCCCTAATTAGGGACGACCTACCTTGGGAGACTCAAAATACGTTTTATATATTACTTTTATAGGTACTATTTCCTCAACTTACAATGGAGAGTTTACCTCATGACTTGTACATGAATAACTACATCAAGGAAATCTCTGAATGGACGAATAACATCCCCGAAGGAGAATACAACAAAAGGACAATAGAATATCTTCTGAAGTTACAATACTTTAACACTCCCTATTAACTAGGAAGGTATTCTATATCAACAACAACTATCATCACAATTGTATAACTGACTGGTGAATCTCTATATGTCATATGAAGTTTTGGAACATCATCATACATATTCATCATCGATCTCAGCTGGACCATCTTCTGGCATCTTAGTATGTAAATATTGAATCATCTTTTGTGCATGTTGAATCATCTTCTATCAGTATATAAATACTGAATAATCTTATAGATAATATTCTGTAGTATCAATACGTGGATATTGAATCATCTTTTGTAGCATCAGTATGTGAATACTTAATCATAATATCTCACATTAGTATATGAATATTGAATCATCTTCTGAATACTAACCTTCTTTTGTAACATCAATATGTGAATATTAAATGTTCTTCTTCCATGTCGGTATGTGAGTACTGGATCTTTTTCTTCAACATCAGTATGTGAATACTGAATATTCTTCTGAATCATCGGAGTGTAAGCATTGAACCATCATATGTAACATCATTAGTTGAACCATCATTATCTGCTTCTTCAGTATGTGAGTACTGAAACATCATCATCTGCATCTCCAGTATGTGAATACTGAAAAAATTATCATTTGCATCATAAGTATCATCATCTGCATCTTCAATATGTAAATAGTAAACCACCATCATCTGCATCTTCATCATGTAAATATTGAAGCATCATCATTTGTATCTTCATCATGGGAATATTGAAACATTATCATATGTATATTCAGTATGGAAATACGAAAAAACATCATCATTTGTATCAACAGTATATAGATACTGAAACAATCAACAACATCATTAGCATGTTAGTGCTAAAAACCAAATCATCTATAGTGCTAGATCATCATCTGCATTACAAGCATAGAGATGTTGGAACATCATCATCATCATCAACATAATTTTTTTGAAAAAACATCATCATCATCAACACAAAGTGTTGTGACTTCAATTACATCAACACTAACAACACAGGGTGTTGGGACCACAGTCATATCAGCAACAACGCAAGGTGTTGGGACCACAACAACATCAACATCATCAACACAAGGTGTTGGGACCATAACCACATCATCAGCATTATCATACGAATGTTGAAGAAACATCATCATCAATATTAGTATAGAAATACTGAAATTACCTCAACATCATTAGTATAGAAATACTGCAATTATATTATCATCATTAGTATAGAAGTATTGAAAATACCTCATCATCATCAGTATAGAATTACTGAATCTTCCATATCAACATCAATATAAAAATACTGAACTTGCTACGTTAGTAGAATAATACTGAAACCATCAATCATCTTATCAATCAACAATTATCTGTATGAGAATACTGAACCTACTACATCAGTTTAAGAATACTGAAACTTTCCATCAATCAACAATCGTCGGTATGAGAATATTGAACTTTCTACATCAGTATAGGAATAATGAAACTATCTCAGCAATGATATTAACAATCATTAGTGTGACAACACTGAGAACATCTCAACAATCATCAATCATTAGTCTGATAAAACTAAAATAATCATCTCAACACTGAAACTATCATCTCAAATATCAGTATAACAATACTGAATCACACATTTCATTAATCATTAGTATAACAATATTGAATCAAATATCTCAACAATCATCAATATAACAATATTGAATCAACCATCTCAACAATCATCATATCAATGTTGAACCAATCATCTTAGCAGCCATCAGTATAACAATACTGAGTTAAACATATCAACATTCATCAGTATAACAATACTAAACTACACATATCAACAGTATAGAAATACTATAACAACCATCCTTCCCTCTAACTATCATGGAGCAACATCACGGTGAGTTCTCTGGTAGATCCACCCAGGCATTTTTCCTAAATTACTAACCCTTTCGAGCCAACAAGGCTAGTTATACAGATGGATCTTCCTAGGGACCAACAAACCTTGTCCTGGCTTACAAACCCACCTGGGTTAAACTGATCTATCCAGACATACTAATCCCCCTAGGATCAACAAGTCTCATTTGACTAACCCTTTTGGTCCAAACAATCCTATCTAGACTTACCCTACGCTAGACTAAGCTACTCACCATAACATCCTTCTTCCATATACCGTCACTCCCTCTTTGAAGAGAGGTCCTTTCAGCCTACACCAAGCTTGTCTCGAAAGTATTCAAACTTCACATGAGCCAGAGGCTTAGTCAACACATATTCCACTTATTTCTTTGTGAGAACATACTTGAACTTTAAATCTCCTTTCTACAACTTGTTCTTTAACATTCTCTTCTTGTACATCCGCAAATGCATTGTACATTTACAACTTGCATCATTCTTCTTTTATGTATCTGTAATTGCATCATTCATCTCTTGTACATTTAGAACGATATCGTACATTCACAACTTGCATCATTCTTCTTCTGTGCATCTATAACTGCATCATTCTTATCTGCAACTATATCGTACATCTGCAACTTCATCATTTCTTCTCTTGTAGGTGATTGCATACAATCCTTCCTACAATTCAAATACAATTGTATGATTAGAAACGTTTCGTAACATATTAATAACTTCAAACTCTCATGCATAAAGATATATATAATTATGCAACTATTTCCGCTAATGCATCAATCATCTATATCTGGTAACTTTCTATATGTCTTCCATCTTTCCAAGACATTATTTCATAAGTAGCAATGGAATGTTGTTCAACAACATAAGCCACTTACACATCACCTACATATTAGTAGTATACTGCAAATATTCTAATATTCATAATACATTTACTGAATCTAGAAACATATCTATGTACATATCTTGAACAACTAGATATATGGGAAATGACAATTCAAATACTTATCTTTGCTTGTTTGGTAGACTCCATCTTGATCTCTATCTTCTTGAATTACTGGAGTCTCTGCCAAATGTGTTCAACTTCATCGTCTAATTCTGAGTACGTGTTCCTATCTTTCTCATGATAGGAAATACTGAGCAAGTCTTCTTACACCATAGATCACATAGGACTGTGTTTGTGTGTTGTTCTAGTGAATCCCTTCTTATCTAATTATGAAATGGATAAGAGTATAATCTTCATCTTCATCGGTATAATTCTTCTTAATGATATTCCTTATTACTTGAGGAATCTTTACTTGATTTCTTCTCGTCTTTGCAATATATTCATCATTGGTTGTAATGAGAGAAACACTTTGCTTTCTGCAATATGTTGGAGTACATAGTACTACCAACTTAATCAAAGTCATAATAACTTTGCAGTATGCTTTAGGTATCACACCATTTTATCTGCATATTTTACATGGATAAGTAAAATGTCTTATGGATTTCATCATACCTCTAATCTCAAGAATCATGTCAAGATTCTCAAACTTTGAGATATATTGTAGTCACTCCCTCTATGGTAGAGAACCATCCTCCCCCTACATATATATTAGTACATTCGGGTGATAGGTAACCTCCTCTATTGTTAGTCTTCTTTGTATCCATGTATGTCACTTGTCGAGGTCACTAGACATTAGGATCCTTCATATTGAACTTTGTTGCAATTTTTCTATTATCCTTTATAGGATTCTATATTCAACATTGTAGTAAAGGTTTTGATCTCCATCACTCTATTTGATCCTCAAGTTTCTCATGTGATTGTATGCGCTATCCCATGGGTTCCTATTGAGCTTGTACAAATCCTTCTTTGCATAGGTGGTTCTCTGTAGAGAGTCTCAAACCATATAGCTTGTTTTATTTATTCTTCTACTTTGATTACACCAATTGATTAGTGTAATATCTAATACTGGAGGTGTGTCTAGTTCCTAGAGTAGTGTCTTTCCACATTCGAATCTCTCTAATGATAGAAACCATGAACCTTACTTTGTATCATCTGATACTCCGATCGATAGTATACTCCATCTTGTAGATGTACTTCACAAAACTTCCCTTCATGTATTGAGCTCATATCCAAACATAATTCTGTATGATCGACTAGTACTTCTAGAACATATCATCCTTCCATTATTCCTTCTTGGTAAATTCTTTCGCAAAGTGTACTTTCTCGTCACAATTGAACTGTGAGATGTCCTTCTATTCTTGGAGGGAATGTTCTTCCTTCTTGGCCTGATTTGTTAGGAATTGATTGTCATCTATTCTTCAATTAATCATGCATTCCTTCATCTGTGATATTCCTACTAGAACAATCTCTTGACTAAATTTGGAAGACTATTCAGAGTTGTAATTTATGCTTCTGCTTCTTTGACATTGTCTTCAACTGCTTTTAATTGCTCCTTGAGATGATATATTCTTGTGAATTAATCATTGAATGTTTTCTGACATTGTACCTTCACATTCTTGAGTTGATTTCTCAAGGTCATATTCATACATATTGTTAATTGCATTGAACATATCCTTGGTAGTATTCGAGGATGATACATGTGAGATCCAATGGAGACGGAAATACTCATCTTTGTTTTGACTACGTCCTTCTTTTGTTTTGCTTTCACTTTATGTCTATCTGGATCTGCAGCTTCTTCTTTGACATAGTTCTTCATGTCATGCTTCTTCAAGTATGGTAAGCACTCTATAATTCCATGCTTAAAATTTATTGACTCTTTCAAGCTTGTCCTCAAGCTTGGTACTGTTTGTCATTACGATAAAAAATGAGAGTCTCAAATGGAAATAGAGAGGATGAATCTTACCCGTGAGAATGCTTCAACTTGATGCTTGCTTGAAGGATATTTTGAAATAATTCTTTTGGTGGACCTAGGGTTTGACAGAGAAGACCTATTTTTTCAAATTAGGTATCTTGCAGATCTGATTGGATAGAAATATGCGCCTCCTCAAGGAAAGCTGAGTATAATACTTATTTTCCCAAAAATGTGGACAAAACTACAAAATATATAATGCCCTAGTTTTCTCCGGCATCAATGTTAGGTCAAAATATGAAAGTCCACAGAAAGAGAAACTTATTACATAGAGATATTCTCCCTCCTAGGGATAATTTGATGGTCCTCCTTCTTCAACTGATTGGTGGAGGGAAGTAACCGGAACAGGAAGCCCTAGTTTTTCTCTCATTTCTTCTACAACAATGATTGATATTGTTTATTCTATAGCTCCAAATTTTCTCTCTTCAAAGCCTGAAAATTCATCCTGAGGTATCATTGTCTGTATTCTTTCCAAAACCACAGGTTACAGATGAATTTCATTCAATGGGCGGGACTTATTCCATGTTTATCAAGGTGACTTATTTCAGGACTATTTAGAATAGTGAACTTGTACGCACTGCTATGTGTCACCATTTCATATTCGGGGTCTGAAACATTTACCACAGAAAATACAATTCGTTCCCTATTTGGAACAACTTTCTAAATTTCATTTGGACCTTACCATCCCTAGATATAGCAATTCTCCCCAGGTCACCAGTTTAAGGTTGAATTATGGGAGAGATTGGAACCTTTACTTGGAAGAATAATATATTGTAAAATATAGCAAATATGAGGCGAAATTTTTTAAATCGGGTACATCAGGAATTTATCTTCAACCTGTAAACATTTTTGCTCCTGAACCATCTACAATCTCGAGATATCACGAATGTCCCAAAATGACTAGTTTTAGTCTTTTAGGGTTTTCAAGAATGAAACAATCTTCAATAGTTGTAGCTGTAGCAATGTTTCGGCTGCACAAAGACTTATTTCAAGGTGGCTCTAATACTATGTTGGATTTTTAATGGCTATACAAGATCTATAAAAATTTAGAATCATAACATCATAACCATAATCAAAGGATCACTGAAAGAAAAACAAATGCAGCAACACAAGAGAACACAAGAGAACACAAATATTTTCCTCAGGGAAACCACAAGGGAAAAAACCATGAAAAATTCCTCAGTATAGAATTCGACCTAGACAATGTAAAATCCCAGCAACAAGAATAGTTTATCATATTCCATAGCAGACTCTTTCTCCCTCTCTCTCTCTCCAGCGCAATACTTGAAAGTGAGATGTGTGAGAATGAGAGAGGTTCCTCACCTATTTATATTCATTAGGAGAGTGCCTCAAATAAATAACTAGGTCGGATAGGTTCCCGTTGAACTCCCTTGGGAGACTCAAAATTAATTTTATATATTACTTGTGTGGCTACTTTTATCTCCTAAATCAATTAATTTTCAATAGGTCAAACTCAGACAATTTATTTTTGCATAGTAGTGAAGATTTCAGGGTATTTTATGAAATATGTTTGGGTGATTAAAAAAATTGGAATGCGTGGTGTTCTGTTTTTCAAGAAATTTGAAAGTTTAACTTTAGGTGGATTAGGAGAAATTTTCAACAGTTCATTAGTCACCAAGAATCCCAGCTTTCGACAGCTTAACAATTTGGTCCAGGAAGACATTAACCATCGAAAGCTCATTAACTACGTTTTTGGATAAATTTTAGAAAAGGAGCTTTCGGTGGCTTAGGCGAATGTACCAACGGTTCATTAGCCACTAAAAATCCTAGCTTTTGGCAGCTTACTAATTAGACCCAAGATTTCCTTAACCACCAAAAGCACAAAAAGAGGAAAACGATTAGCATATCCATCGAAATCAAACACCGTCAACAGGAGGAACGTCATGATCAAGCACTTAACCGCCAAAAAAACTGGGGACTACAGAAAATCATGAGTTGTTGAATAAAAGTTCATTATTGAACTGAAGTGACTGATAGAGACCAAAACCCTATCCTACCCTCCATTTGTCCCATGACTGTAGTTGAACCACCATGAAACATCAAGTTTCAGTTAAAAATGATTGTTGTACTAGCTATCTCGTGGTTCTCACCAGAGTTTGCCGTCATCTTAATCAAGTACCAATCAACTAATTAAACCCTCAAAATCAGCACCATATCCTCAGCACACTCCACATTTCCTGCATGCATTCTCACTGAGCCAAGCCCTCTCTGGATCAAGCATTGTAGTATCCTTCCCTAGGGTTTGAATTTCAATTTTGTAGGCGCAACAGAACATTCAAGAAGCTGAAGAGAGGAGGAGGACCCACTCAAAAACTCAAAACACAGGTTTTCATGGCTAAGAGTTGTTTCAAAATAGTCTCTAAGCCACCAAAACTGGACTTTCGGCAGCTAAGACCGAAATTTCAGGGCGCCCCAAGCCACCGAAATTGGTGTTTTACTATGAAAAGGAATCATTTTAAAATGGTGAATTTGATCGACTGGAGAATACTTTTGAAAAAAGATCAGATTTTTTGTTACAAACATGTCAAATAACAATAACCTCTCTCGGTTTTCCTACATGTGTTGCATATTGGGAGAATTGAATCCATCTCTGATCCCTCATTTTCGGATCTCAGAATTTCCCTGTTTGACACATATTTTTGAAATACATATCTCTGGAAAATGAAAACCAATTTAAGAAACTTTAGAGAGGTTTTTTCTCATAACAAACTATTATAGAAAAACCTCTTTTTGTTTATACACAGGTGTCATATATTTGGAGAAAAAAATCCATCTCTGAGCCCCATATTTTTAGTAGTTTGGCCAAATTTTTGGGGCAAAAGATGACCTGTCATCTCACCAGTGGCAGTGGATCATCCCTCTCCAACTCCCAAGACCAACACAACCAAAATAAATTTGTATTTTGGTGGAAAGGATGAGGGGTCTCCAATATAAGGTAAAAATGCACTTAAACTACCTTACTTAGACTCTGAAGAAGAAGAAGGGCTGGAAGTTGACCTAACAAAGAAGGTTGCAGCAGAACATGAGGATTTTCCCTCACCAACACCAAGGGAGGGTCAATATGAACCAATGGTAGAGAATTCCTCTAGCAAACCTAGGTATTAGAGAATCAACCAGCTATCAGGNGAGAGATCAAAAGAAATAATGCAAGATTAACCAAGAAAAATACTGAATTGCATAATTCTATTCTAGAAATGAGAGGGATGTATGTCCTGCTGAAAAGAAGAAATTTGAGATTAATGAAGGATAAATATAGGCTCTACATGATGGTTAGAATGTCGAGGTTGCAGAAGAAGGATCCAAACCCTAAAACATGCCTCGTGTTGGAAACCCTAGTAGAGGCAACAATTAACCTTTAGGACTCGGAGGTAGCCCATGATGTTGCTGATATTCCAAATATTATGCAGGTTGAAGAAGTACCATAAGGTCAGGAGTAAATTTGTAAAAGGTTGATTAAATACTAATTAAATTTTGCAGAAAACAGAGCTTTCGGTGGCTTAGGATAACGTCGTATCTTTTCATTAGCCAACGAAAGCAGATCTTTTGGCAGCTTACAGACCCAAAATTTTGTTAGCTTAACCGCCAAAAGCACAAAAGGGTGCAAAAAATTAATGGATACAAACACCTCAGTGGTGAATTATGGAGCTGAAAATTGATTAAAGACACTGGTGGAAGGGGTCTGTTCTAGTTTTGAGGGTGCCATCAAGGTGAAATGGGTCACAAACCCCACCTGCTTTTGAAAAATCATGACTTATCTGTCAGATAATAGGTCATAGCTCTACTTCAGTGTTCACTACAGTTATCAAATATTTCAAGGAGTGAACAAGTATTAGAGTTAGATAGGGTCGCACTTAAATTAGGGTTTTTGACCTAATTTTGCAAAAACAATTATTTTATCTATTTTTAGTAAATCAGGTCCAACTTTTCAGGATCTGAA
Organism: Pseudotsuga menziesii; assembly: GCA_001517045.1. Classification (NCBI taxonomy): domain Eukaryota; kingdom Viridiplantae; phylum Streptophyta; class Pinopsida; order Pinales; family Pinaceae; genus Pseudotsuga; species Pseudotsuga menziesii. The sequence continues at coordinate 151,380 of LPNX011120794.1, read as the reverse complement.
ATAAATTTGTAAAGGCTATAAAGTCTAAGACTTATGTTGAAGAAAAAGTTTGACTTCAGATACTTTTAGAACCTTATTGTTATCAAGATTCTCATGTTATTCATCATTTAATATAAGCTCTTTTTCCATTATATGTTCAGGTTCCATCTCTTTTATGTTCTGTACTTATGCTTGAATGTCTGATTCAAGTTTATTCTTTTTATCTAATGCCAGATAGCTGTCATCCTATCTATGTGTTGATGAATTGAATTGCAAGTATTTTTCCTTGTTATTATTAGCCATTCATATGTGATTTCTTTATATATGAATCTACTAGTATAGTGAGTTCTCCATTATTTCACCTTATTATCAACCCTCTGAACATTGGTGGTTAGAAGCCTTATCTTTTGATTTAGTTTATGCATGTCTTGAGAGTGTGAGGTCCTTTAGGTCATTTGACTTGATCCATTTAGGAAAAACATTAAAAACATTTAAGTTACTAGGCATCATTGAACTACAACCTAGAGGTGTTTCCTGGAGTGATAACAAATTGGCGTCTTTGCTGGGGAGAGGAGATTGAAGCTCAGATTCCCTGGAAGATGACATAAATCCTACCTTAATGATAGACAAAGTCTGGACATTATTGTGGTTGTAATCATCTATCTGGCGACTCCATTGGAATAAGGTGGATTCAAGAAGACCAAGTACCAGAGCAAACCCTAAAGGGCCACCAGTAACACCTGTTTCAGATCCAGAAGATATTTTAAGAAGAGCAAGGGCTTCACTAAGATAGACCTCCAAAGCTGCAAGGGGAGCTACATCAGGTATTTCTAGAGGGTTGAGGAATCTTCAATCACTACTGCTTGTGAATATCTCATACCTAGCGACTCCATGAAGGACGAATTCAGTGGAGACTCCACAATACTTAGATGTCAAAAGCATTTGCTGCTCTTTTGGCTTAGAGGTTTGCACCTCTTGAATTCTCTTCCATTCCTGGTTTCCCAGATCCAGTACCTGATATGTCTGAATGGGGATATTTTCTACCTATCTTCAAAGAGGAGAAAGAAGACAATCCTGCAGAACACTTCCTCAAGTTTCACGAATGCATGGATCTATTAGATTAGCAGCATTAAGATGTTCGTATGAACATGTTCATGTACTCATTGTATGGTGATGCATGTCAGTGGTATTTTTCTTTACCTCATTCCATCATTTCATCATTGAAGTATTTTCACCGAGCATTCATTGAGCACTGCAAAAGGTATTTTTCAGATGAGCTTGTATTTGGTAATTGCTGTGATGAATATGAATTACATCATAAGGCTGAAGATGTAAATAGAGATGGATCTCTCCCTCACAATATGCAGTAGCCCTTCAAGAATATTCAAGATGATGCAATTTTCCATCAACATGAACTAGAAATTAATTATAAAGGAGTTGAATATTTTCCTACCATAATTAAATCTAATTGTGGTGAATCTGAGGAATTGAATTCTTTAACTACACATGGAATTGATCAGCTTTCTTTTGGTCAAATGACCATTGAAATCAGTAAGGCTAGCTCACAGTTTCCAGATGTGCAGATCAAGGGAAGCTGCAGTAACCATGAGGAACAAGATTTTCAGGGACTATCTAATCTCTAGCTAGAACATCAGGAAGATCTTCCTTCTCCTTATGAATATGTTCCTTCAAAATATGACAAGGAACTAGGTAATATTTTTCAAGGTATGTTTCAAAATTTTGTTGCTGATACTCCTATATTCGACCAATACAGTGATGAGGAAGGAGATGTTAAAATTTGTGAAGACCGATTGTTTACTTAAATTTCATCTAGTTCTTCTTTTTAGCAGAGAGAGGATAAAAAATGTGTGCATGCTATTATAGATTCTTGTTACGAATCTACTGCTCAAAGGTCCAATAAAGATATTTTTAGTTTTGATATATCCTACAAAGATATTATTGAGGAAGAGGAAATTGTTAGTTGTGATAAGCCAACATATGATCATGATGAATTCATATTACATAAATATGGTGAAGGGGAGCAGAAAGGTTCAGATCAACTGTTGAGCTTGAATTTTGATCCAACAATGGTTGAGCAGCCCACATTCAACATTGACATCGGTGAAGGAAAAGATCAACAGCATAAAAAGGTATTTCCTATTGGCTTTTATGACCCTGTTGTTGACTATCTGGAAATTATGAGCAACATATATATCAAAATATTCTTGTCAGAGGAAATTTAGTTTTATCATCAGTTTAAACCAGTTTTTTGTTGGCTATGCATTCCATTATTTTTCGGGTCAATATCAAGAACAGGTTCAGTAAATCAGTTTATGACATGGATTAATTGGAAGCATGAATTTACTTGATTAAGAAATGATACATGGTTAGAATAGGAGCATATAGCAAAATAAGCTCTTAATATGAGCAACTCGGTCATTTTCAGTTGTTTTCATGAATAAGCAAAGCGGGTTACATGTAGGTTGCAATGGATTAGTTATGAAGGAAAAATGACTCCATGCCCAATGGAACACTAGAAGATAGCTTTAATCTTTGTTTTTCAGGAAAGGAATTTGATCTGGGATTCTCGGGACCTCACAGGGAGGTTCCCATTCTCGAGTAGGAGCTAGATGTTATCTCCTAAATAAATTAATTTTCACTAGGTCAAACTCAGACAATTTATTTTTGCATAGTGGTGAATATTTCAGGGTATATTATCAAAGATGTTTGGGTGATTAACAAAATTGGAATGCCTAGTATTATGTTTTTCAAGAAATTTGAAAGTTTAGCTTTCGGTGGCTTAGGCAAAATTTTCAACAGTTCATTATACACCTAAAATCCCATCTTTCGGTAGCTTAACAATTTGGTCTAGGAAGACATTAACCACCGAAAGCTCATTAACTACGTTTTTGGATCAATTTTGGAAAAGGAGCTTTCGGTGGCTTAGGAGAATGTACCAACAGTTAATTAGCCACCGAAAATCCTAGCTTTTGGTAGCTTACTAATTAGACACAATATTTCCTTAACCATCGAAAGTGCCAAAAGAGGAAACCGATTAGTATATCCATCGAAATCAAACACCGTCAGCATGAGGAATGCCATGATCAAGCACTTAACCACCGAAAAGACTAGGGAATGCAGAAAATCATGAGTTGTTGAATAAAAGGTCATTATTGAACTGAAGTGACTGATAGATACTAAAAAAGTAGCCCACCCTCCATATGTCCCGTGACTTCAGTTGAACCAACACGAAACATCAAGTTCCAGTTAAAAATGATTGCTGTACTGCCTATCTCGTGGTTCTCACTAGAGTTTACCTTCATCTTACTCAAGTACCAATCGACTGATTAACCCCTCAAAATCAGCACCATATCCTTATTACACTCCACATTTCCTGCATGCATTCTCACCGAGCGAAGCCCTCTCTGGATCCATCATTGTAGTATCCTTCCCTAGGGTTTGAATTTCAATTTTGTAGGTGCAGCAGAACATTCAAGAAGATGAAGAGAGGATGAGGACCCGCTCAAAAACTCAAAACACAAGTTATATGAAGTTATATGAACTAGCTTGACAATATAACACCAAGATAACCGTACGAAAAATTGCAAAGAATATTAATCAGCCGATTATTGAGCCTTTGACTAACCAGGAAAAAGAGGAGGTATATGAAGTACATCTTCATATCAACACTTTTACCCTAGAGGACACCTCGACAGAGGAGGTAAACACCCTTCAAGTAGTCGCATTAATTTTGACGCAACAACAAATTGAACCGACACAATAGGAGGAAGAAGAAGAACAAACAGATGAGGAGACTCATTCTGACAACTTACCTTCGGAGTATGCTAGGAAAAAAGAAAACATTCATCAGCTAGTTGTCGAAATATCTAAATCATGACAAAAGAAAAGGACTCAAGTTAAAGGAAAGGGAAAACGTAGAATTATTCTTTCAGAAGAGTATGATGATGAAGATGAGCTACATACACTCTAGGGATGTGGAAATCCTTGAGGATGCTACCAAAAGTAAGATACCAGTTGAAGAACAATTTAAAATGTTCATGACAACATGTGCAAAGAATCTGAGAACAAAGAAGGTGAAAATTATTACTCCTCCTGAGGTTGACTCTATTGATTTAACCGCCACTCCACCACCTCGATTCCCAACCCAGATAATTGAAGAAATATTACCAACTTTGACATTTGTTACACCAACAAACCCATACATGCAAGAATTACCTAAAAGACTCCTGACAAAATTTGATAAAGATGTCGACCTACAAGATTTTATCAACCAACTTCCCAACCTTTTCCCAACTATTCAACAATTGAATATAACAAAAACAATTGTTGATTAAGGAACCCCACAACGAACTCATGACATCCCCCAATTTCATGACCAACCACAAAGTTATGTACCAAAACCACAGATTGTGGGAGTCATCAATTAATCCACATTTCAAAGAAATCTTGACAAAACCTCCAAAATTGGGGCAGCACAAATCTCATCATTCATACCATCCATAGAAAACCCCTTACTTCCAATTAATGAAGAAGATGAAGGAACCATCTCAGATGAACTTGTTGAAAATTACCTAGTCGAAATATTAGCACTAAATCAAGAAATGGTCGAACATATAGAATCTGTCGAGCCCAACGAGCTTGTCGAATCACCACCAGTGGTAGAAAACCCTCTACCCACAGATACTATCCCAAACCCTCCATCGACTTCAGAACAACTACCCTCACCTACACCGCCTTCAGCCACACCTCCCTCTTCCACACCACCATCACTTACACTACCATATATTGTTCCCCTCACTAAAAATCAATTAGTAAACCCCAACATACTAAGTAGTATCACAAAACAACCATAGACTATTCCATCATCGATAGGATCAGCTGAAGCACAGAATAGAGAGAAAGAGAGATAAAGAAGAAAAAGAAAGAAAAGAGAGAAAGAAACAAGAAAAGGAGAAATAGAAGTAGATACAGTCGACACGGCAACACATACCATCAATGATGCACCTGGCCCAGTTAGGATCGACCAAAATAGCGGACACACAAAATATCAAAGATGAAGAGCTGGACTGACAGCTAGAGGCCCTAAATAAATAATCAAGACTAAGAAAAGAAAGAAAAAAGGAACAAATTGAAAAATTCAAGATATAACAAACGAAATTTCTAACAAGATGCAGGGATTTGGAAAGAAAATTCATCCCAGTACCATAAGGAGTTGAGACCGACAGACTATTGGAACAAGCATACCAACTATTTGAAAGTGTCGGGTCGAACCTTCCATGCACAATTACAGGCAAAGAAGGACGAACATGAAGAAGAGACCTATATACTATTGATAAATCAGTATACAACATTCTCCGTAGATCACAATTCATTAAAGGATCATTTCACGGATTCTATTGTCACAAAGGAAGTCCTAAGAATTTGGTTTACCTATTATGGCCAAGTGTTTCAAAGGATTTAAGATACTCATGAGCACATCAAGAGACTGCAGAGCTAGTGGGGAATTACATAAGCAATGGAAAAGACAATTCAGTACAAACTTGTATTAAAGATGGAAAAGATGGACAAATTAGAAAAACAAGAACACTAATGGATCAGTCAAGCCAATTCCAGCATCAACATCCTCAACAATATTTTTCCACATATGAAAATAATGCTTGAAACTACCGATGAAAAATAACAATTACTGGGACCCGAAATGAAAAACATTGTCGAGTTACACATACAACAGAAAATGGAGAACTTGTCGAGTCTCACAACCCTGACTATCTACATCTAGCAATTACTCCGCACTTGGGAGGAGTTCCAGCACCAACTAGAAATTACTGTAGAAGCAATCATGGAAGTATGGATATGGAAGAAACCATCGATCAGGAAATGCAGTCTATGAAAAAACACTATAAAACACTACTCAATACAGGAATTTTTGTATCTCCCAGTTTCTTCGAGACGAAGAAATTTTTTGTTCCTGGGGGAGATGTTGGAGGAGCTAGTTGGCGTAACTGACTAGACTCATTAGTCGATTAATTGTAGATTAGGATGACCTCATAGGTCATGTCGGGTTCTTGAAGCGACTGGTAGTTATTATAATTGTTTTGTAAATGTATATATAGGTTGTTGAGCCAGATAGATACTTGGTTCGGTTTATTGTATGAACCCCCATGTGTATTGAGTAATATAATCTATTATCTTTTCTACCATTCTTGTCTCTTGCATCTATTATGTTTATATGATTCTTTATGTGTATTACTGGTAAGCTTTCAATCTGATTGATTACAACAAGGTGGATCAAAAGTCCTAAATCACAACTATTTTTGTATTTTTGAGTTTATCTAGATTTTTAGGGGCTTTTTTCATTAGTAAAATATTTCTGTGCATAAAATAAAATAAAAAACATGTAAATTTTGTTAAAAAGGAAGATTTTTATATATGGTATTAGATTCAATTGTCTCAACCAGACTATCAAATATTGAAGCTAAAATCTCTCTTCTTAATATGGTATTCAATACTTGTAACTAGGGATAATATATAAATCTCAAAGGTTTGGTAGTAAAACCTTAATTAGAGAAAATAGAGAATTATAAGGACCAACAAAACAATGGAGAGATCCTTGATAGGACGGCCCCCTCAAGCAAGTTGATAAAAATATATCAAACAAACCCTAACTTAGTCTAAATCACTTCGATAGAAACATTAAACTAGGTTTAGGAGATAAACTTGCCAACATTAATCAAGAATGAGCAAGAATATGCACCTTAGGTCACCCTTAATCATGATTTCTTACAACTATTCTTATCATCAACTTAGCATGTGCAAAGTCAAACCCTGGAACATCATCCATTCACCCTTCAAGTAAAGAATACATCTAAAAGAGAGGTATGGATAGCTTCAAATTCTCCAATAAACTGGTAAGAAAATAAATTAACACATCATTTGAATCATTTTCCATGATTTATAAATGAGGCGATTTTGTCTTGATTATATGTGACAACCCTCAACGTTTTACAAATTTCATCCTACAAGTTAATGACAAACTATAAATTTAAGGTTAGTGCACCCAAAAAATGGGGACTAAACCATACAATGACATAAAATAAGAATACAAATGTGTAATTAGGCTCCACTAAGTGCAAGGTGAGCCAAAAGGAGGGTGTCATGCCCCAACTAACCCCTAACAGATCTTTGTCCCTCAATTCGCTCCATTTTAACAATGTTGGATTCTTCTTAAGGAATGTTTTCATGGGTCTCGAGACTAGAGGATGGGTTTTTCATCAAAACAATAGGTCAAAGTGAGAAAATTGAGGTTTTCTAAACTGGGTATGAAAACCCTTACATGTGCAATCACATCTATAAAAGAAAATGCGAGTGTGATTATGTGTCATAATGGACCCATCCCAAGAAGCATCATACACCAACCAAGGGTCTAAATGGCCCAACAAGATGAGGGATTTCTTCCCATCAAGAGGGAGTAAATAATGCCACTAAGCTAACACTTCCTTGAATGAAAAACAAGGGGACCTTCCATGACCTGGTTGAGGGATTTTACCCCTGAAATCAACATTCTACATAATATAACCCCAAAATGTTCACCTTTACAAAAGAAAAAGAAACCCCTCAATTTGGAACATTTAGAAGGAACTGTTTAGACACACTAAGGCGTAACAATTGGCTCCAACTATGGGACATGTGCTCTTCTTGAGAGTGTATGAGAACCCCCTAGAATATCCTTGGTACCTATAGAATACACACACATCTAAAAACAAATACATTAAATGCATTGGAGGTAGGCACTTATGTCCTTCCTTGTTCAAAATGAAATGCAATGAAAATAAAATGACACAAAAAACACAATGCAAGTGTAAAAGTAAGTGTTGAAATGAAATGAAACTATACCTACCTAACCTAATTATGATAAAAGAAAAAGGAAAAGTGAAATCCAATACAAAATCACAACAATGAAGATATGGTTAGATGGTAGTGATTCCATAGAAATTAGGGAAATGTCACCTTCACAATATTTTTGTATCCATGCTTGAGCGAAACTCAAATAAAAACTACCTTGATCATTTAATTGTCTTCCAAAATCTTCTTGCACTAGAGGACCCCCAAATCTATCAAGGAACCATACATGATGAGGATGAAATACCTCTACCATGTCTTTCATAAACTTGTGCATCTACTCATTGTCATCAAACATTTTTTGATTGTCAAGGTTACCAAGAAAATAAGGTGTGGAAACTACTTTCACTATTCCTAATTCTAGAATGGCCTTGCAAGGGTGAAGAATGGAATCAGATGCTACTAGGAAATTATCCAAGGGACTTTGAATTCTAAGAATCACCTGTAAATATAAGGCAGTGAAATTATTTATGTCCAATCACATCGCATCCATGTATATTTTTAACCTTTGATTTTCACTTGAAAAACTTCCTTTGACTTGCATCATAATTGGGTTAGAGTTTCCAACAATATATAAAAACTCAATCCCATAACATTTAGCTAACGTAATTCCAACCAAGAGGATTCATATTTAGTCACATTGTTAGTACCTTCAAATTTTAGGTGGAAATAAAAACAATGACTATAAACACACGGAGAATTTAATATAATAAGTACAACCATACTTGACTAACACTTCACCCCGTCGAAGTTCATCCTCCAAAATGATCAACAACATTGGTAGAAAAGGCTATATATGACCTAATATCACTTTGAGAGAAAAACATTTCATACCTTGGATCTTACGGCTATCCAAAAATTGCATCAATTTTCTGAGAAGCATACTTGAGAATATTGGTTGAGATCCACCCTAGGAGAGAGTGAACATGGTGTATTATTATTTGAAATAGAAGTCTCCATATTCAACCTTATATCATCATAAATGGTGAAGGATAATGGATGAACCAAATAAGTAACGATCTCAAAGGTAGGTATCCTAAGGTATTCAAAATTTAGAGGTCCCTTACTAGAGGAATAATGTATGGGTTTTTTAACAGATTTTCAATAATCCATACCTACATCATCATCATCATAAGATAAATGTACATCGTTATATCCATGAAAACTGTCTTCTTTAATTGAAACATTATCAATCTTCTCATCTTCAAAAGACATGTTTGTGTAGGAAAAAGAGAAAGGAAGGTTCACCAAACCGCCATCATCAAAAGGACAAGGAGAAGCATCCCCCACACATTCATTAACCATATATTCATCATCTTTATTATTTATAAGAAATAATTCAACAAATATTTCTTCATATTTCTTGAAACCTGTATGAAAATCTAGCCATGTTTGATCTAGACTAACCTGTATGAAAATCTAGCCATGAATTGTAGGAAAGGTTCATAGATTTCTTCTAATTTTTCTGATATAACACTGGAAGGCCTTGAAGAGCCATAGATAGAAGGAGGAAGAAAATTCCAATAATATTTTTCTTCAATAATTATGCCATTTTATTCCAAGAATCCCAAGATATCATAAGAATTTTTGAAATGACGCCAAGGAGAAATCACCATTTTCTTATACTCTTGAGGTTCTTCAGTTAGACCTTCTTCATTTTCATTTTTATGAGCGTCATTATCTTCTTCTACATGAGTACCTTATTCTTTGTACATAATGATTAGAATGCTATCGACAAGATCTTGACTAATTTTTCCTTCAAGCAATCCTTCCAAGGATTGATCTTTGTCAGGGATTTCTTCAACGAAGTATGCTTCATGCTCTTCTAGGCTTGGGATGATATCATCACCTTTTCTATGTTTTTATTCAATATTTTATTCAAAGGTTTGGTCTTCTTGTATTTCTTTGTTGAATAACACCTTCACCTATTTTATGTATGGAATCCATCTCTTACATTTTTGGGGGACATATAGCTGCAAAATACCTCTATCAATTATGGAAGAGAAGCTAGTGTACTTTTTCCCATGCCTTTAAACTAGGAAAGGGCCTTTTCTTGAAAATGAAACATAAATGACTTCATGAACGTGTCTTGATATTTATGAATACCTAAATATGGAGCATTTTCTAGAAACTCTTTGACATGGTACAAGGGATCATCATTATGACCACAAAATTATATCATGAATGTCTCTGGTCACTCATATGAAGTGCTTGGCAAATCAAGACTTGGAGAAAAAAGGTCTTGAAGTATTACTTCAATGTGCTCCTTTTGGAGAAGGCAATTCATGACTCAATAGTTTCTCCATCAATAATAGGATCCCACTCTTTCCCAAATTCCTTGACTAATTGCAAGAGTGAAGGTATCCCCTTAGAAAGAATCTCATCATACCAATCTCCCACTTCCTTTTTATTTTGTAAATCAAGAGATATTATGAACCTTTTCATTCTGAGATCCTCATCCATAATATCCCATGCCACATGAAATTCTCTAAACATAATAATATGCTCTTTAACTATATATTCATATCCATGAAATATTGGGATGGACTTGGCCCACCTAGGTTTATATGGCCAATTTGGATATCCCATAATTAATTTGATAAATCCAATGGAGCATATCAATTGTGCGCTCATGTTTAATCATAGGATGACATATCATCTTCTTATTAATAATTGAGGTTTTATTTTTTGAACTGCACTTATTTGATTTGTTTTCTTCAATGCGGTCTCCAAATAGGACCTAGAAGGTTATCCCTTAACAATAATCCTATACAAGTACAAAGAAAAACTTAACTCTTGGACCCATTCTTGTAGCGTACCTCTAAACTAGGGTTAGTAGATAAACTTAGCAACATTAATTAAGAATGATCACGGAGATGCACCTTATGTCACCCTTGAGCACAAGTTATTACAAGTATTCTTAGCATCAACATAGAATGTAAAAAGCAGACCCTAGAACATCATCCATTCATCCGTCAAGAAGAAAAGACATCCAAGAGAGGTGCACCTAGCTTTAAATGCTCCAATAAACTAGTAGGAAAAGAAAAGAATACATAATTTGAACCCTTGTCCATTATTTAAAAATGAGGTGAGGTTTTCTTATTTAAATGAGACAACCTCAACCTTTTACAAATTTGATCCTACAAGTTATTGAAAAATTCTAAAATCTAAGGTTAGTGTACACACAAAATTGGGAATAAACCATCACTAATACATAATGTCAAAATTGCGATGGTTTTTCATTTCTCTTTCCACATTTTTTTGTCTTAATTGAGACAATAACGTTCACGATGCTTTGTGGCACTTATTTCATGTATATAATGACGAACTTTATACACAGTTGATATAGAGACGAAAACTGGGCGCCACGTGACTTCTGTACGGTGCCCTTGAAATTGATTTTTTAGAATTGACTTTCTACATTTCATCGCTCCATCGACAATAGTTTCATCACTATAACAACGAAAACATGGCCAAAAACTGCTAAACAAAATCTAGTTTCCACACAAAAACATGGATCAATTTCGATGAACATTTGTCTCTCTAGCAATGAAATTTGGAATTTGAATAGAAATTTATTCCACGAAAAACCGTGGAAAACCAATCTCTATCACCGAAATTTGTGACGGTGTTTCGTTGTTATTTCCACGTTTGGGCATCTCAATTGCGACAATGATGGCCACGATGTTTCGTCTCTATAATGAAGAACTGTATAAACCGTCGATATCGAGACGAAAACAGTCTGCCACATCTCTTCTCTACGACAGCCTTTAAATTGATTTTTTTTAATTCATTTTCTACGTTTCATCTCTCTATCAACAAAAGTATCATCCTTATAATGATGCAAATATGGCTAAAAATTTCCACACAAAATCATGGATCTATTGTGATGAACATTTGTCTATCTATCGACAAAGTCTGGAATTTGAACAGAAATTTCTTCCACGCAAAACCGTGGAAAACTAATCTCTATCGATTAAATCTACAAGTTGAACAGTAATTGTTCCATGAAACGACATCGCTATAGAGACGTTATTCATGGAAAGCAACCCGGGGTTTCGACGGTTTTGTAATACTGGGGACGAAAGTGCATCAATATTGAGACAAAACCTGGAGGTTTAAAAAAAAAAAAAAACTGCGGAAAGGCACATTCCTTTCCACAGTTTTGGATCTTCAATATGTGCTTATGATTGATGTGTAGTCTCATGGACCTTTTAATTATGTTTTAGACAAGATTTAATCAGCAGTACAAATCATATTTCTAGAAGGTAATTTCGAGCCACAAACTGGGGAAAACCTACCATGTGATTTGATGTTTTAGGGATGAGTTTAATACATGTAAATGACGGAAATTTTTAGATCTTACAAAACAAAAAATGAAAGATGAATTAAGATTTAAAATGGAATAAAAGATGTGATTAGTTCCTAACAAATCCAAGTTAGGCAGATGGGGTCAATTGAGGATCTAAAGGAGTCTCTAGTGATTAAAGAGTAGATAGGGTTGAATGGTTCAAACCCACTCTGCTCCTTAATAACTAGATTGACTTCAGAAATCTTCAATAGGAAAATCCTCAGCTAGACATTAGATATTTTTCAAACAAGATCCACGAGGTGGCAATGTCACCGCAATTCCTAAAAATTATTACTACAAGACAGATGGTAAGAATGGCAATATACCTCTGTTTCAACCCCAACAAAGCTTCCCATGCCAAACCAAGAAATCTATCATAATATACTTGTAATATAACTACAAATGGTAGCTTCAGATATGGAGGATAAAATATAATTTCTCTTACTAGGTTTTAAAACTCGAGACTCCTCTTCCCCATGAGAAGGTTGGAAGAAGCTTGGACAACAGAAAAAGAACCTCCATTTCCACCCAAAAAAGGCTTCTCGTGCAATATTTTGGTTTGGTAGAAAATAAATAGGAACAAAAAATTCCAAGATTTTGGTAGAAAATGAAAAATAAAACACAATTTTGAATAGTCATTTAAAGAAACGATGAAGAAATGCAGCCAAAAGCTAAAAACAAATATTTCTGATAGAGGGAAAGTGGTTAAAAACATATGTGGGCAATGCACAGAGAGAACATAAGAGTGGTAAAATCAGGGAATGGTACAACAAGAACAAAACAAAGATAGTTAAGTCTGATATTCTTATGTTTCTATACAAACATTGGATAGGAAGCATGATTAAGAGGCTAGAAATGAAAATAGAAAAGTTATATTATATGGCAAGTACAAGAAAGTCATATAAAATATTAATACCTAGGGAGAATGTAGGTAATGCAAGAACTCTTATTTTATCAATCACCTTTCACCATGTCCATTGGCCCATACTGCTTGCAAAGAGTTGTCCTAATAAATAGAAAACCACTATGTTGGCCGGAAATTAAATTTATAAATTAAATAAATAATCCATTCCTAGACCTATACACAAGTGGTCGTTTTACTAGGCATGGGAAATATCAAAAAAATCTATGAAATAAAAAATGGGCATACAATTAAATCAGCTAATGATGTTTGGAAAGTGTGTTCTTGGGATAATTCCACCAAGAGATGTGGTTCTAGAGTTACATTCCACATGTCTTGCGAAGGAAATCAACAATCAATCTATCTGGCACACATTTTCCACCAGAATATCAATTCGCATTTAAATTCTATATTACAATACCGTTGCCTCACTGATGTGGAAACTTGTGTTTGTATTTGATAAGATTTCTTTAACCATTGTATTAAAATGAAAAAAACATAGAAATATATTAAATACACATATAAATATGTTTTTACTGGAAATGTGTGGACACTGTTAATACCACCATCCTGTCAAACAATATAAAACAAAAAACAGAGGAAAGAGTCATGTTGTCTTACTATATGAATAAAATTTCACTAAATACTCTCGATAAATCTTTGTTATATATAAAATGTTAACTTTCCAGTAAATAATAGTCCGCATGGGTGTGGCTCATTGGTGGTTCATTTGTTTCTATTATTTATTTCTCAGCTTTTCTCCTAATATTCCTTACTAACTAAGCGACCGACATCTTTTCAATGGCATCCTCCAACTCCATAGTCAAATTCAAACCATTAAGAAGAAAAACCCTCAACATGAATTTGTTCTCCTCAAGTTCAGGCTTGGGTTTCTTCTTAGGAAGCACTCCAAGGTAGCCCTCATTGTTGATTCTTTTCCTCCTGGTAGAAGATTCTACCATCTTGGACAAAAGAAATGGAAAACCGTAGAGGGAATATTGTGTTCTTCTATCGCAACGCTTGCCTACACTTAGAATTTGCAAAAATTGATGCATGCAATGAGATTTCATTAGTTTATACAGAGAAATTTATGGCTGGGGTTGATGTCTCACTAATTACTCAAAGAAATTATGCATGTATAACTCAAGATAAGCTCTGGCATTCCACAATTGCTACAAATATTTTCTCAATAACCTCAAAACCACTCTGAGAAAGAAAAACAGTTTTCTATAGAACATCCGAGCTTCAAACTCCAAAAAAATTTCCATTATCAAAGAAAAACTAACAACCGTGCTCAGGGTTTAATTGAATTGCAGCACATCTAGATGATACCTATGACATCTGATACGCCGCCAATGCTAGAGGAGCGAATATCAAAACCTACGTCACTAAAATATATCCCAATCAACAATCAAATAAATAATATTAAAATAATTCTATTTAATATAAAATTTTACGAGAGGAAGTTCAGGAATGAACCTGCGGAGCTACGAGCATGGGATTATTGTGAGAATCATCACATATGATGTTTCCATCATTATTAGTTCTCCCATTGGATCTTCCACATAGACTTGGGGACCGCAGTGGATATTTCTTGGCCCCTTTTCTATTATTTATTTCTTACCTTTTCTCCTAACAATCCTTACAAACTCGGTGACCAACATGTTTTCAACGACATCCTCCAACTGTAGAGTCAAATTCAAACCATTAAGAAGTAAAAACCTGAATATGAATTTGTTCTCCTTAGGTTCAGGCTTGGGTTTCTTCTTACGAAGCACCCCAAGGTAGCCCTCATCGCTGCTTCTTTTCCTCTTGGTAGAATATTCTTCCATCTTGGACATAAGAAACGACAAACCGCAGATCAAATATTGTGTTCTTATATCGCAACGCTTACCTACACTTAGAATTTGCAAGAATTGATGCATGCAATAGGTTTTTGTTAGTTTATACAGAGAATGTTATGGCTTGGGTCGATGTCTCACTAATTACTCAAAGAAATTATGCATGTACAACTCAAGACAAGCTCTGGAATTCCACAATTGCTACAAAGCTTCGCTCAGTAGCCTCAAAACCACTCTGATCAAACAAAAATAGTTTTCTATAGAATATTTGGGCTTCAAACTCCAAAATGTTTCCATTATCAAAGAAAAACTAACAACTGTGCTTAGGGTTTAATTGAATTGCAGCACATCAAGTTGACACCTATGACATATGATACACCGCCAATGCTGGAGGAGCCGATATCAAAACCTACGTCACTAAAATATAGCCCAATAAACAATCAAATAAATAATATTAAAATAATTCTATTTAATATAAAATTTTAGGGGAGGAAGTTCAAGGATGAACCTACAGAGCTACGAGCATGGGCTTATTGTGAGAATCATCGAATATGATGTTTCCATCATTATTCGTTCTCCCATTGCATATTCCACATAGACTTGGGGACTGCAGTGGATATTTCTTGGCCCCTTTCTTATTATTTATTTCTCAGCTTGTCTCCTAACAGTCCTTACAAACTCAATGACTGACATCTTTTCAACGACATCCTCCAACTACAGAGTCAAATTCAAACCATTAAGAAGCAAACCCTTGAACATGAATTTGTTCTCCTCAGATTCAGGCTTGGGTTTCTTCTTAGGAAGCACTTTAAGGTAGCCCTCATTGTTGCTTCTTTTCCTCCTGGTAGAAGATTCAGCCATCTTGGACACAAGAAATGGAAAATCGCAGAGGGAATATTGTGTTCTTCTATTGCAACGCTTTCCTACACTTATAATTTGCAAGAATTGATACATGCAATGGGATTTTGTTTGTTTATATAGAGAATGCTATGGCTGGGGTCGATGTCTCACTAATTACTCAAATCAATTATGCATGTACAACTCAAGACAAGGTCTGGCATTCCACAATTGCTACAAAGCTCTGCTCAGTAGCCTCAAAACCACTCTGAGCATATAAAAACAATTTGCTATAGAACATTCGGGCTTCAAACTCCAAAAGGTTTCCATTATCAAAGAAAAACTGACAATCGTGCTCAGGTTTTAATTGAATTGCAACACATCCATTTAACACCTATGACGTTTGATACACCGCCAATGCTAGAGGAGCTGATATCAAAACCTACGTCACTGAAATATAGCCCAATCAACAATCAAATAAATAATATTAAAATAATTCTATTTAATATAAAATTTTAGGGGAGGAAGTTCAAGGATGAACTTGCAGAGTCACGAGCATGGGTTTGTTGTGAGAATCATCACATATGATGTTTCCATCTTTATTTTTTCTCCCATTGCATCTTCCACATAGACTTGGGGACTATAGTGGATATTTCTTGCCCCCTTTTCTATTATTTACTTCTCAGCTTTTCTCCTAATAGTCCTTACAAACTCGGTGACTGACATCTTTTCAATGAGATCCTCCAACTGTAGAGTCAAATTCAAACCATTAAGAAGCAAAACCTTGAACATGAATTTGTTCTCCTCGGGTTCATGCTTGGGTTTCTTCTTAGGAAGCACTCCAAGGTATCCCTCATTGCTGCTTCTTTTCCTCCTGGTAGAATATTCTTCCATCTTGGACATAAGAAACGACAAACTGCAGAGGGAATATTGTGTTCTTCTATCGTAATGCTTTCCTACACTTAGAATTTGCAAGAATTGATGCATGCAACGGGATTTCGTTATTTGATATAGAGAATGTTATGGCTAGGGTCGATGTCTCACTAATTACTCAAATAAATTATGCATGTACAACTCAAGACAAGCTCTGGAATTCCACAATTTCTACAAAGCTCCGCTCAGTAGCCTCAAAACCACTATGAGCAAACAAAAACAGTTTGCTATAGAACATTCGGGCTTCAAAATCCAAAAAGTTGCAACTATCAAAGAAAAACTAACAACCGTACTCATGGTTTAATTGAATTACAGCACATCCAACTGACACCTATGTCATCTGATATGCTGCCAACGCTGGAGGAGCTGATATCAAAACCTACGTCACTAAAATATATCCCAGTAAATAATAAAATAAATAATATTAAAATAATTCTATTTAATATAAACTTTAAAAACTTTACAACCAAGAAAAATTAAACAATGTATGGTTGGTTGGATTAATATAAATAACCCATCCATATATATCACTTCCTGCGGTGACATAACAAGGGTTAAGAGAAACACAACCAAATTTGAGAAACATGCACACTATTAAAATTTTCAATGACAAGCATCCAATATAGTAGAGAAAGGTCTTACCCGATTATAATTTATTGTCAAGAGACAATTGAATATGATATTCGTTAACCAAGCATCAAGTATCAAAGACATCCAATCAACCATCCATAAGCATCAAATAAGAGTACTAAACAATAGTATAAGAATTCTCTTCACCTTTTGCTTGTTTTTTACCACAATTAGATATTCCGGTTGGTTGTTATAAAGGCATTTATATTAGTAAGCCATTGCATTCGAGATGTATGAATTTGTAGGCATATATGTGTATGCTAACCTGTTATGGTTCAGTTGATAGAAGAGGAGGAGGTGGAGCTTATGGAAAATGAAAAAAATAAGGATGGTGGAAACACACCCGATCCTTTTGCAGATGCAGCTATCAATAATGTTGTAAATGGTCATGTTGCCCCTATTGGATCTACATCTCCTGCAGTTGATCACTCACAAACAGAACTCACCAAGGTTGGTTTCTCTCTCAACATATTTTTTGTTTGACTATAATATTCCTTGTTCTTTCCTTTGTTGGTAATCTCTATCTTCTTCCTATTACTACACATTTCCCTTTACAATGAGTATTTCCTTACTTCCAGTTTGACATTTAATATTAGCTTTGAAAAGGGGTTTATTGAATTATAGTCAAATAATGGGTAGAGAAGTTCACAACAGTGCCAAAAATTTAATTGCAATGAAGTTAAATCAATTCCATTTATGGTTGTGGACCTAAGTTACATGATACAGGGAAACAGGTATGTGTTTCCAAAACTGAAACACACTAGAAATGTGACCACTCATTTATAAATAGCACATTATATTGGAACTTTGAAATAAAGGATTATGAATAAATGAGCAAGAACATTTAAATGACAAGCAAAGTTCCACCATCACTTATATTGGGATCCTCACCATTAGTATCACCCTATGCCTCCTCATCTAGCCTTTGTCTCTACCTCAATCCTCTAGGGACATCTATTAACACCATTCAATTTTGATGAAACTACCTGATACAAGCCTTAAAATATCATAGAAAAAGCTCATGCCTAATCATTTATTTTGGCTTGAGTGAAGGGTACATTTTTGCTAAGGCCATGATAGAGGAATTCAATAATCAATGGCACCAACATCAAGTTACATAAAGGGCTTGGTGCTCTTGATTAAATGCCAATCCTATTCCTTGATACATGATAGAATCCAATCAAATGACTATAATCTTTCCAATCCTGAAATCCTTTAAACTGTTAAGTTTGTTGAATTTTCAATGGAGTATGAAATTATAATTTCTCCATATGAAGTCTGATGAGGTTGGAAACTTTCTCAAACATACTGGAACAGTTAGTGGTAATGTTAAAAATTTAAGTAAAAAAACTGAGTCAAACCAATTCAAAATAGGTAACTGGTAACACATTTCTAGTCTCTACCACACATTTATGTACCAAAATTTTCATGGCACGACACCTATTATGGTCTTTCCGGCAACTTATCCATGGACTCTAGTGCCATGGAAAATGCATTTGGTTGTAGGGAACCTTCTTTCTATTTAATTACAAGGACAAACAACTATAACTTCTACACAATTGTATTAGTGACCAATGTCTTTCAATCAATCACTTCTATGAATGAAGAAGACATACTAAGTTGATTTAGTGCTTATAGATGAAAATGTAAATGATATCAAGTAAATGTATTCAATTCAATATATATGGAATTAGTAGCAAATTCATCCAGTAGCACTTTAGCATACACGAGATCATTAGCCATGTAACCATATACAATTAAATTGTAGTATTTAACCAACCAATAACCTTCCATTCAAGTATGAGGACTCATATAAATATAGCAGCAATAATATAGTATGACAGTTCTAATTATGACAATTTTATAGCAGCAGTGAAGGTTACCAATTTAAAGTGTATAAGAGTTTTAGTTTTGCATTCAATGTAAACCACACCACTCCAAACCTTGAACACTATTCTTTGCAATATAGGACAGCCACCAAATGTATGTTCTAGACTTATATCTATGCAAATAATTAAATTTTCAGACTTTATTTACCTCTCTTAAATAATATCACCATCCAACTAATAGTTAATCTTTGATTCAATTCGATGTTTACTATGGTTGCAGGTAGGGAGGGCTGTCAAAGTTTGACAGTTTGCAGCTTATTGCAAACTGTAGGCAGCAGGTGGAAGTGTGTTGATATAGGACTGTTACAGCCTTGTTTTCGAAATGGTTGCTGAAATGGTAACAAACAACATAGATTCCTCTCAAATAGAATACCTGGTGGCCCTTTAAAGAAAAAACATGACATGGAGTTATATTGGAACCTAAGAGAATTGGGTTTTCGAGTCCACAAAGAACCAGTTATTGTATTATAATTAACACAATAGCCACTTACATATCCTATTAAAAACATTCTCATTCTAGCTTTGAACTATCAATTCATGGGAATTTTGGCATGATTCCCAAAAGGAATGAACAAAACTAGATACAAACCCACATTTTGCAGACATTCCAACTAGATAAATACCCACAAAATCATATGAATCAATTCCATATTTTATGGTGAGGATATGAACTTGCTTACCCTGATCATAAGCCGTGATTTTTGCACAAATCAAAAGCACTATCAAGAAAGTAAAATCATTAGGCCTCATCCCCATCATCAATGCTTGCCAACGCACCTTGAGATCCTCTTAATCTTTCCCATTCAGAGCATACTTTGCAATCATATAGCTCCACAAAAACACCACATTCCATTCAGGAATATTGTCAAAATATATCACAAAAAGCGAACACATGCATGCAGCATTAAAATATCTCATTCCCTTCCTCCTTTTCCTCGATAACTGTTGGTTTAATGTCTCACATTGAATTTCCCAAGTTCACCTGAATTGCTCGTGCTTCATGCTTGTAAGGAGATTTGAGCCATTTCAAATACACCACATCCACAACAATGAAAAAAACCATGAATAAAATAAAAACACAATAGGTAATCAAGAAAAACATAGAAGGAAACAAACCTGAAGGTCTAAACATTGTTTCCATTCTGGAGGTGGGGAAGGTGGTTCTAGAAGCATGGTCTCACGTGCGAAGGGAGTGGATGATGAAATAATAGGAAAAGTCATTCGCCCACCCTTCTTGTAAAAAAAACATCATAGCATGTTCCAGATCTTTCAGTGAAAGTTCAAAATCGAAAACCCCCAAATGGGAGTTGGAGCATATCCTATGCGGTTCTCCATTTTTGAATGCTAATGAGCTAGTGCGCAAGTGTTTTTGAATTCTACGTTTTTGTTTGATTATTTGCATATTTTATATTTTGTGTTTTGTTTTGTTTTTTGTTTTGCATATTTGTCTTTTGTTTAGTTTATTTTGGGTTTTTTTATTTGTAAATTTTATATTTTGTTGCATTTTAAATTAATTATAGTTAAACAACTCTATGTTTTTAATTTATTGTAGTTTAATTTAATTTAATTTAATTTAATTTAACCATGGATTTTGTCATAATTTGTAATGGTTGCATTACTTATAGTAAGATCCTATACATAAGTTCCTTCAAGGACAAACATGATGATGATGACAATGATGATGATGATGATGACGATGATGAAGATGATGGTGACGACGATAACAATGACGATGATCATCGTCATCATTATCCTCATCATCCTTGTCATCATCATCGCCATTGTCTTCGTCGTCTTCATCGATATCATCATCATCATGTTCATAATCATCATCATCGTCATCATGATCTTCTTCATCATTTTCATCTTCCTTATCATCATCATTGACATAATCATCATCTTCATCATCACTTAACGTCTTCATTATCACCATCATCATCTTGATCATATTCATATTCATAATCATCAACATCTTCATCTTCATCATCATATTCATCATCAACATCATCGTCATCCAATTCATCAACATCTCCATTATCATGATCATCATCTTCATCATCTTCATCATCATCATTATCATCATTTTCATTATCATCATCATCATCTTCATCATCATCATCATATTATTCATCATCATCATCACAATTTTAGGGGGAGCTCAGTGAATGAAGACGTCTACATGATAGGGGGAGCAGCTAGTTGAGTGAAAAATTACGGATTGCTCCTAACACCCATTCCAAGGACTAATATTACAATTCAATATGATCCGAGGAAGTAGTAAAAAAAAATACAACTTTTTGGGCCCTGTGAAGCCTCTTGTTCTTATATTTGTGAACATTAAGAATCAAGACTTATGGACCTAGTCTGGTGTCTTAAAAGAGGAAGATCCAAACTGAGCAGTTTGGTAGTTCCATAAAGTGCATTATTTATAGGAGTGAATAATCACTCATAACCATTCTATTCTAATGTTGGTGAAGCTCAGAACAATTTAGTGAAGAGCAAGGTAAAGATCTTGTCATCACATATTCATCATCATCATCATCTTCATCATCATCACCGTCACCATCATCATCATCATCAGCAGCAGCATCATCATCATCCTCATCCTAATCATCATCATGATAATCATGATCATCATCTTCATCATCCTCATTCTAGACATCATCACCATCCTTATCATCCTCATCCTCGTCATCATCATCCTCATCCTCTCCCTCATCATCATAATCACCATTGACCAAAAGAGATGCCATCGAGCGGAATCAATCCTCCATTCAAAGGTCCTTCCAAATTCCAATGGTTTATTTTATCAACGACCTAATGACTGACTTTTTTGCTGACTCGATAGATTTGTCCCTTATCTAAGTTCAATAAACTATATTCTCCATGGACCAAGAGAGTAGAGACCGATTTATACACTTCCTTCAGAACTATCATGGTAGTTTCTTCCATGATGAAGTAAAGACAAGCCTTCCTTAATGGTATGATTGAGGAAGAGTTTTACATCAAACATTCATGAGGATTTGAAGTTGAAGACAGATGGACTCACGTATGCAAGTTGAAGAAAGCCCTCTATGGCTTGAAGAAAGCTCCCAGAGCTTGGTATGGAAGAATAGAGAGTTTCCTGACGAGCATGGGCTTTTCCAAGAGTAAAGTTGATCCTAACCTTTAATACAAGGTTTTAGAAGATGAACCTTTCATACTATTACTATATGTGGATGATCTATTTCTGACAGGGAATGAGAAATAGATTCTAGAATGCAAGAAGAAGTTCGTTGAAGAATTTAGACCTTGGTATAATACTTTATTTCCTAGGCCTGGAAGTATGAAGGAATATTTCTCAATCAGGGAAAGTATGTAGTGCAAGTTTTGAAAACATTTGATATGTTTGAATGAAAATCCATGGCCACACCCATGGATTCCAACTTGAATTTATTAGTCGATGACTCATCAGAGTTAGTGGATGTGACTCAATATAGACAGATTATTGGGTCATTGATGTACTTAACAAATACAAGACCAGACATTTGTTTTACTATGAACACCTTGAGTCAATATCTAGTTCAACCTAGACGAGTTCACCTGATAGCCGCAAAACATGTGATGAGATATTTGAAAGGGACTATAGACTTTCCTCTATACTATGATGGAAACCATGACTACATATTGTATGGCTATACAGATGCATATTCATTTGGAAGTATCTTAGCCAGTAAAAGCACATCAGGTAGATGCTTTTTTTTAGGGTCTGCTATGAGTTCATGGTTTAGCAGGAAACAGTCCAGTGTTTCTCTTAGCACAGCTGAAGTAGAATAAATAGCAAATTGCTCTGCTAAGTTGCGAAGCCATATGGATTCAGAAGCTGATATTAGGTCTCTTTGACCTGAAGATGGATACTACAATGATTCTATGTGATAATCATAGTTGTGATGACAGAGAACCCTGTGTTCCGTCGTAACACATAGAAATATGGTATTTCTACATACGAGATAAGATGCAGATGATGATGTTGTAGTATTTACATACTGTATATGTAGATGATGGTGATTCATTATTTCTATACTGAATATAGAGATGATGATGCTTTCAGTATTTCTATACCGAAGATATAGAGATGATGATGCTTTCAGTATTTCTATACTGAATATATAGATGATGATGCTTACAGTATTCACATACTGGAGATACATATGGTGATAGTTCAGTATTCACATACAGAAGATGTATATGATGATGGTTTAGACAATGATGTACTAACGAAGCCTCTATCTTGAGTAAAGTTCGAAAACGTTCGAGACAAGCTTGGTTTTGTTCGGAAAGACCTTCCTTGAAAGGGGGAGTAGTGATGTTGCAGTGGGATTGTATCATCCTTGGGAACTTTCCCTAAAGTGATCCGGTGACCTCGGTCCTCGAGAATGAAGAGGGATTGTATCATCCCGGGACATATGTCCATAATAGATCCAGTGACTTCGGTCATTAAGAATGTGGCAGGATTGTATCATTCTTGAACTTCGGTTTAGAACGAATCTGGTGACTTTGGTCATCGAGAATGTGGCAGTATTGTATCATCCTTGAACTTTAGTTCAGAACAGATCTGGTGACTTCGGTCATCGAGAATGTGGTAGGATTGTATCATCCTTGAACTTTGGTTCATAATGGATACAATGACTTCGGTCATCGAGAATGTGGTAGGATTGTATCATCCTTGAACTTCAGTTCAGAACGGATCCGGTGACTTCAGTCATCAAGAATGTGGTAGGATTGTATCATCCTTGAACTTTGGTTCAGAACGGATACGGTGACTTCGGTCATCGAGAATGTGGTAGGATTGTATCATCCTTGAACTTCAGTTCAGAACGGATCCGATGACTTTGGTCATCGAGAATATGGTAGGATTGTATCATCCTTGAAATTTGGTTCAAAACAGATCCAGTGACTTTGGTACTCAAGAACGTGGTAGGATTGCATCATCCTTGGACTTAGTCCTAAAGAGATAGGGACTGATTATCCCGTAATCAATCCAGTGACTTCGGTTGTCAAGAATGTGGTGGGATTGCATCATCCCTGGACTTTAAGTCCAAAAGTGATCCAAATACTTCTTTGTCTTTGAACTGTGGATTGCAAGTTGTTTCTGCTGATGATGATGTTTCTGATCGAAAGATCAGAGTGTGATGATGATGATGTTCCTGATCGAAAGATCAGACTGTGCTGATGTTAAAGTTTCTGATCGAAAGGTCAAAGTATTGATGTTCATGTTGCTGATCGAAAGGTCAAAGTGTCGATATTGATGTTGCTGATAGAAAGGTCAAAGTGCTGATGATGATGTTGCTAATCGAAAGTTCAAAGTGCCGATGATGATTCAATCGAGTAGTCAAAGTGTTGTTGGTGCTGAAGATTGAAGATGAAGACTAAAGTATTGATGATGATGTTGTCGGTCAAAGTGTTGTTGTTGAAGACGAAGATGAAGACTATATGATGTTGAAAAGTTTCCAATGATTTATATATGTGTTACCCTAATGATGTTGATGATGTTCTCTCTCTATCTCCTACTATTGTTGTTGTTGATGTTGTTGTAGAATACCCTTCTCATTAAGGGGGAGTGTTGAAATATTGTAACTTCGAAGAATATTCTATATGTATCTTTTGTTGTCCTCGATGGTCCTACCGGGAGAACCAATTGTATTTCTTTATACCTTGATGCTTCTAATTGGAAAACTAATAAGAGTCATCAGGTAGTCACATCAAATTGTAAAGGTGGGTCATTAGCACCACAGTTGTGGTTACTTGAGCCTACATGTTTAACTCGAGCCTACATGATTAACTCAAGCCTACATGTCAGAATTAATTATTAAAGTGAACAGACAAATATAAATAGAGGTGTGGCACTCCTCATTTGGAACACACACACTCACTTGTGTAGTGCATTAGTGAAGGAGAGAGAAGTAGCTAGAGAAGGAGGAGGATCAGTCTTTGATCAATCTTTTGGTTTTACCTTTTATCTTTTTGAGGCATCTATATTGAAGAAGCTTTTGCTGGGTTTTTCCCTTTAGGTTTTTCCCATGATAAATATTTGTGTTTTTTTTGTATGGTTGTGCTTATCTATCTTTCAGTGATCTTTTGGCTTATGGTTATGCTGTTATGATGCTAAATGTTTTAAGATCTGATATAACCATTAAAATTTAACATGGTATTAGAGCCACTCTAAAAGAAGACATTATGTAGCTATAGAAGCTAGGGCTTCTTAATTTTTGGGTCTCTCTCCACAATCGATCAGAAAAAGAAGGCTAGGCTGACTCTCCATTGAAGGCCACATCTTTCTATCGAAGCGGAATTCGATTCCGAGCATTTTCAGTTTTCCGTGCGGGAAATTATGGCTTTCTACAGAAGAGGAATTTTTGAGTGAGCCTGGCATAGGATTTCTCTCTTCATCAAAACTGAAGTTTAGAGACCCGGTTCAATATTTTTGGTTGGGTGAAACTCCAGGAAATTCAAACCCTAATAGGGTTTGACCCCAAGCTGGAAAAACCCTAAATACTAAAAATTATAAGTTTTGGTACATTTGCTATATCTCTAGATTGGAGAAGTCTCAAGAGCTAAAATTTGCAGAGGTCTAAGATGAAATTCTTATGTACACTACATCCAAACTTCATCCTTATATTCGCTATATTCTGGGAGATATGATCCCTCCAAGTTAGGGTTCCAACCTCTTCCAAGATTCATCCCTGACCAGGACACCTGGGGAGAATTGCTATAGCTTGGGCTACAAATGTCCAAATGAAATTTCAGAAGTTGTTACTGAAAGGAAACACATGGTACTTTCTGTGGTCTGAATTTTAGACTCAGAAGATAATTCAGTGACACATGGAAGTCTGTACAACTTCACTGTTATGAACAGTCCTGTAACAGGTCACCTTGGGAAAATGATCATAAGTTCCAATTGGTGAACCCAATTATGATGAAACCTATGGTGTTGTAACAGGGACATGTGAGGATACGTCAGTGTGAATTTTCTGACATAGAGGAGCAGTAATTTCATCGATAGCACAGAAACAATATCACGCATTTCTGCAGGAGAAATTGGAAAACTAGGGCTTCCTGTTTTGGGAGCTTCCCTCTATTTTCAAAAAAGGAGTACATTGAACAACTCAAATTGAAGAGATATATATTTCTATCCAACAGATTTGAAAGATTCTAAGTTTTTAAAATTAGGGTTTCTCTGACAAATCCTAGATCAGCCAGCTCTGGAACCAGGACGGACACCTCAAATCGGTAAGATCTAATCTTTTGCTATTTTCATTTGAGGTTCTCATCAGCTTGATGATAAGCTTGGTGAAGTTGATGACTTCCAAGCATGGAAGTATTTGATCTCTCTAAATAAAATGAATTGGACGCCTACATGAGTGGAGAGATTCTAGTTCAAAAGGGAAATGAGGATCAAAGCCTTACACAAGAAGAACTAGATCAAGGCCAAGAAGATCATTGTTGATTAAATCACAGGTCAATTTGTACCACAAGTGTCTTCCCTAGATGTTTGATTCCTTGATAAAGCTATTTGAAGATAATATCATAAATCAGAAGATGGATTTGAGAAAATAGTTGAAGAATGTGAAGATCCAGAATGTAGAACAACTTGAAGCGGTAGAAGAAGAAGTGGAGAATGCATAAGTGGTGATAGCCACCTTGAATGGTCTCCCAGGATCATGGGATTCATTCATTCAAGGAATGTGTGCCAGAGGGAAGTGATTACTTTCAATAGACCCTGGGAAGAAGAAGAAGCTCAATTCATAATAAGAGAAGATAAGATGGGAGCAACTGAAGATCAAGCTCTCACCATCCAAAGAAGATACCTCAAGCAATGAGGAATATGAAGAACTCAATTCTTGAAGAACCCCTTATCCATATTAGCATTTGGATGAGACATGATGATGTCATGAATGAAGAAGATGATGAAGTAGAAGGATTAAGAAGGAGTCTACCCATGAAACAAATAAAATATAAGTATTCAATTGTCATTTAATAATATTGTTTTGTTATGCATTTGATTATATATGCATGATAGACTGTTTGCATTAATCGCAGTATACTACTAATATGCATGTGATGGGTAAGTAGCTCATGGTACTATACAACTCTCCATTGCTACTTATCTAGAATGAAACCTATTTGCTGACATATTGGATTAGTGCACAATCTCAATGATGTCATGGTAGAGATGGAATGCATCTAGAAAGTTTCTGTGAGATATGGATGAATGTTGTATTGGCTAAACAGTTGCATAATGCATAATAATTTGTTGTTATGCATATGTTTTATGAAATAGTTCTAACCATGCAACTTATGCATATGAATTGTAGGAAAGGTCCTGTACAACCTCCTACAAGAAAAGAAGGATGAGACTTGTTCCAAAGAACAAGTGATGACAATTCCATATTCACTCCAATAAACATGAATCTGAAGCTCCCAGGGTTAGAGACACCAGGACAAAAGAAAGAGCTTCAGAGAGCAGTAGATCTACCTCGAAGGATGAAGACCACCATGGGTTCGATATATAACTCAAGATGAAGAAAAGAATGGTGAGACTTCCAAATCAAATTAAGAGGCCTTGGACACACTCTAGTTGTGTAACACAGTTGGGTGACATCATTGATGCTAACCTTTTAGACTATGAAAGAAGTTATGATCAAAGAGTAACAGTTGATCATGGGGAATGATGTCTACGATATGGTTTTGATACCTAAAGGGAAGTGTGTAGTATCTTCCATATGGATTTACCAGAACAGGTGTACAAAGCAAGGTTCATGGTTTACCTCAGAAAGAATAGACTATGACATGACATACTCTATTGACCAGACCCACTAGAAGTATATATCAAGAATAGAACCACATGTATAGAATGAAGAGGGAAGATGATACTCCACTTCAGGGGGAGTGACTACAGAAGATATATGAGTTCGACATGATACAACATGATGGATAGCTTCCTGATGGATCGAGACTTTACCAAGAGTAAAGTGGGTTCCAACCTTCAAAGTTGAATGCAGAAGACTAGGATATTGTTGCAGCTGCAACATTTTCCCAAAATTCAAAAAATTTCAGGACCCTCCTTTTGCTTATTTTGGTTTAACTTTTGATTTGGTTTGATGATTTTGTAGCCTGGTTCCTAATGCCATAAATGCTTCACTACTTATTTAATTTTACCTTTCCATTGAACGCATTTTTGAGTATTTGAGTCAGAAGTTTAGTCACTTGCGCTCCCGCCGTTGCGGAGAAGTAATAAGCAACCAGCTCCGATAATTTTCTCCGATGCACTTTGTCTCAATCGGCTGTCATTTGGTTTCCCATCGAAACATTTTCTTCCTGTGTTCTCCACAGTTACGGATGGCATACTGTGAAGTCTCTTGACAATTTCATTAACTATTTTCGATCCCATCGATTTATTTCACCGATCCTTAAGTTTTCAGCGTCTGTCGTTGCGGAGATGAAAAGCGCTATCTTTCCGGTGGTTTGATTTTGTTTTCCGCCGAACTCGATGTCTTTTATGTTTCCATCGTTGCGGCTCCTCATCGATCTATCACTCTGACATTTTAATCTTGCGAGCTCTGATGCTTTATTGGCTTCTCCCAAATGTCTCAGTGGTTCACCTAGTTGTTTTACCACCCGACGTTACGGGAAGAGATGTTCATATGATCTCCGATCCTTGTGTTTTCACCGTCTGATGTTTTCCCCACCACTTATGGTTGACCATATATATATATATATATATATGGGGTCAGGTAAGTTGATTATTTTATTGTTATTTCAAACTGTCACTGCGCTGTCGTTGTCACTCGAGCTAACCAGGACCCCCGCTGCCGGTACCCTCATTCCTAGGTGGCTCTGAAGTGGAAACTCAATGGTATTCCTCCCGCTAGTTGCGCATCAGTGCTAGGTAGGCTCTTGTACCCTTTATCCCTTTCCGTTCAACAGGGTGTTGTAATTGTTTGTTTCCGCGGTTAGGATTTTCACGCCATTTTCCGTAGTAACATGTATATATGCGAAGGCGAGTCTTGGCATTATCAGTAGGGGAGTTTTGTTTCCCACGGGTAGTTTCCTTCCATGGCCATTATGGTTTTCGACCCTGCACTTGATGGTTGGGGAAATTGGTGCAGACGGTCGTTACGTTGTCTGCACCGGTTTGCTCCATTTTATGCTTGGTCGACTTGGGGGGATGTTCAGGGCTTTCCTAGGGAAATTTGAAATTTTTGCATTGGTCCGGTCTCCAGAGTCTTGCAAACCATGACATTGTTTTACCTCAATGTTTCGAGCGACCCGATTCGCTGTTGATTCGAACCCGAACCAGTCTGGGGTAGTATAACATCTCCCAACCCAAGACGGACCGTAGAATGTACATATGCGGTGCTATTTCCTGAAACGCCCCGTTGAATGGCTAAAATAAGTGCCCCTGTCTTTCCACGTAGTGCAGTGGTCATGGACCCATAGAAATCCTGAGGTTTCTTCATTTTAACGTAGACTTTGTTTCCCACTCAAGCTTTGTTGACTGAGCTGATTTTAGTGTTAGACAAGAGTATTGGTGTGAACATATTTGCTTAATTGGATTAATTGCCATCATGTTGAACGCAGATGAGGTAAAATTTTTACATTGTTATGTCAATCTCTACAATTTGTTCGGAAATAACCTAACAATTACAATTTTATATGTGACAGGAAGATTCCTCAGAACCCAAAATGTCTAAGCATCAAAAGAGGAAGGCCCCTATGGTCGAAGAGGATCCCACGTCAAATTCATCACCAAGACCGAATATATTTATGAAGACACTAAATGCATAACTAATATAGAGCCTAAGTATCAGTGGGGAGACATCTACAGGTTGATCACACACCGAGAGGTGCCTGATATAGGTTTTGAGGAAGAAATCATATACGGCAACATAGAAAGGTCTTCATTGATGAATATTGCTACAAGACCGGAGCTCTTTCCATGCTCTGAAGTGATTGGGTGGATTCTGCCCAGGACAGATGTAACCACTATGATTCTTGAGAATGTTGATAAACAAGGCTATGCTACCTATAGCCCAAGATATGTAGCCCTAGCCTACCACTTGCCAGAAGCACAAATATATTTAACAGAAGATTGGCTGAGAAACATCAGGATGGACCTCGTTAAGACCCTCAAGAGGATGCTCATTCTTGGAAGAAACTTTAGAACCAGGCCGATGGGAGAATATGACACCGCAAGCTTGAGAACCCCTTACCGGTTCATTGCCTTAATGCTTAATAGAATTTTTGGGAGAGCCCATGGCAAAAGCTTCAAGTTGGAGTGGATGACAATAATTTTTTATGCCGTGACATAGGGGACCATTTTCAACTGGGCCAACATAGTGTCCAATAGCCTTTCGGCCTGTATGGCCTCAGCTTTGGGAGGAATGTCCCAAAAGAGGTTAGAATTTTACATGAGCTCCATACTCATTGATTGCATACTATGCAATCAACCTTTCCCTGGCCTAAGGTGCATCTGGGACCGGGAAAGAATACCTATTTACTCTGCATACAAGCCACTGTGGGCTCACAAGTACCACAGTCACTACAGGGAGGTCTGCGAACATTTTATCATGCCATTATATACTCTCATTTTCTTAAAAGAATGTGACTGCATGTCTGAGGAGGCACTGCAGGTGATCGAGGAATATGCTGATTATTACCTAACTGAGGAGGGGCTCTATTTCAGAATGTTTGGAGGCTCTAGAGCACCCTCCCTACTGCCTAAGTATGCCATAGACTATATAATTCAGAAAGAGGCAGTTAGGCAAGTCTTCCTAGATGGCATAGGAAGCTTTTTATTTGAACATAAGAAGGCTGCATATCCTCCCTTGCCTTTCAGGTTGGGGAGTTATAAGTTTACTAGAGTTAAGAAGGCTGATGAATTCATGGAGGAGTTGGAAAAGTTTCATTTTGGGGAAATGCCCTTCCACAGGAATGACTCCCACAACAAGGTTTTTGAGCACTGCAAAGAAGCCAATGTCCATTTTGAGTACACTCACCACTGGGACAGGGAAGAGTCTATTTTCCACAGTGCATTAAACATAACGGCCTTGAGGAAAAGGTTTAAAAATAAGATCACCACCAAAGGTGGAAAGGGGCAGGATGAGCGAGCAAAGGCCGATGAGGAAACTAGGAAAAGAAACGAAGAATCCCAAAGGTTAGCCCAAGAAGCCGAAGGGTGGCTGAAGGGAGAAGAGGAAGAGAAAATAAGAGCTGCACAAGAGGCAGCCAGAAAAAGTAGAAGAAGATGCGAAGATTGAAGAAGAAGAAAGAAAAAGGAAGCTAGATGAGGAGCTTCAAAAATAGGAGGCAGAGAGGATGAAGATGACCCAAACAGTGACATAACAGTCAGCCTCTGACATAGTAGACATTCAGATCCAGGACGTGGAGAACCTCGATGTTCAAGACCCTGAAGTACCTGCTGTCAGCACACCTGGATAGTCTATGGCCCCCACCCTTAGACTTGTCCCCTTTGAGCAGAAGATAGGGGAAGAGGTCCCTGATTTTAATACTATCTTCTATGATAAAGAAAGGAAAAGAATAGTCAAAAGAACTGAAAAGAAGGTTGAAACAGGGGGTCTGTCTGGTAAGATGATAACTGATACGACCATTGTATACGGAACAGACAGAGACCCTAGATAAGGGGCTGCATTGATCCATGCTTCAGAGGACAATGTAGATAAAATAATGGCCGAACTGGAGCAGTCTAAGAAGTCTTCTTCTCAACTAAAGTACACACTAAGAAAGGAAAGAGAAGAAAACAATAGGTTGAACAGAAAATTTGAAGACGTGCAAAAGGAGATAAAGTCTTCAAAGGCTGAACTTCAGGTTCTCCAAGCAGAGAGAATATCTATGGAGACTTCCCAGGAATGTCTGGAGAAGATACAACAAGAATATCAAGAGTTGAGGGCAGAGAAAGAACAACTGCTAGGAAAGATAGAGGATCTGGAGCTGCAAAATACCACCTTGGAGGCGAATGAGAGGCAATCTCGAGAACAAGAGACAAAACTTCAAGAGCAAATTACCTCTCTGACAACATCTTTGGAGGAATCCAAAGAACAATAGGTTAATCTCCAACCTTTCAAGGAACATGTGTTGGCACAAAAAGCAAAGATGCTTCAGTTGCATATGGCCATAGAAAAGGAAAGATGTAGGGTTTTGTAAGTAGATGGTTGTTTGGAGGAGATTTTGGAGACCTCCTCATATTTTGTTGACAGATCTCAGGACATCTTGGAAGTCCTGACAGCAAGGATGGAAAGACTAGAAAACAATGAAGAAGCTCTTGCAGAGCTTCCCTTGAAAGATCGACAGGCTCTTAGGCAGCACTACGACTTATTGGAGTTTTCCATCAACATAGCCGAGGAATTCAAGAAGGCTGTTAGAAATACAAAAGGGGCATGTATAGAATTCTTCAGAAGGCTCCTGATTACTTATAACCAATGCCAAGTAGAAGCTGAACAGAGGATAGATGCTTTTCCGGACCACAACTTGTTTGTGGAAATTTTGCAGAAAAGGTACCAAGGAGAGGATAGTAAAATATAGCACATCAAAGCTCTCGATGACCAGACTTTAAGGAATGAGGTAGATCATTCCACAGTCATTGTGCAGCTATTAGAAGATAAGCTTCATTTGAGTGCAGCCAGAATTGAATCCATCAAGAACCAGGCTGCAAAATTTGAGATAAATATTCACTTTTTGGAACCTTGTAAGTTTGAAGGCATCGCCTCAGAGGATTTAGCTTGAAAAAATTTTCTAAATAATCAAGCGGGGCCCTCCTTGTGAATATTTGTCCATTTTTGTAATATGTTGCAAAGTTGTAAACACTTAGTAAAAGCAAAATTTTGGGAGGCGAAGAGTTGGGGAAGCCCAAGAGTTATTCGTAGGCAGCCCAACAGTCTTATTCTTTTGTATAAATAAAGAGGACTTAGAATAAAGAGGGACTTTTTCCCCAGTTAGACAAGAAAAGAGATATTGTAAGAAGAACCACCTTTTTTTGCCAAAAAGAATTATTGTTTTCCTGTCGGAGAAAGTTTGGTGGGACATTCAAATGTTATGCTATGGATTGGTGGAAGATGAACTATTTTGTTTTTCTAGCTTTTTGTCCATTAACTGTGAGATCGTTCTAACTCTTAGGACCTATGTTCTTGTTTGAATGATTTCTGGTTTATTCTGTGAAGTTACCACCATGAGTAATGAATGTTGTTCATAAGCAATTGTCTATCTGATTGTCTAAATATATTTAATCGTTCATGTGTTCTGGGAAGGAATATCAGCTATCTGTAATTTCTCTTTATAATGCATGTACAATATACATTACTCATTAATAAATTACATTTTGTCTCCCCGGGGATAGGTAGATAGTTAGATTTACTTTATTACTGTGTATGTGATTTAGATGCTTGTGAGTTCTAAGATGAAAGGTAAGAACCTGCGCATCACTTTGTGACTACTCCATGCATCCTTTATCACCCTGCATGTTAATTAGGCACATGCATATCATACTTTAAGTCAAAAATACAAAAATATATACGGTGGACTGGGCCATAATTGGTAAAGCCTTTAGTTTTTTTACTTGACCTACGGTATCTGGACCACAAACCGGATGGATTCCCTACACCAAACAGTCACGAGCTAGTTGGGAACGTTGACTGGGGAGAATCCCTTGCTGTTGCCGCCTGCAATTTTCCAGGCCTCAATAGATATGTTGATGACCTGACAAGACAAACTCATAGAAGATGTTATGATGAATGAATACTAGAATGATGTTTGGGATATAGTACTCAAACCCGAAAGCAAGAATGTGGTATCTTCCAAATGGATTTGCAAGATAAAATATGTTGTTGATAGATGTAAGGAAAGACTTGTGGCTAGAGGTTTCTATCAGAAAGAGGGAATTAATTTTGAAGAGACACTTACTCCAAGAAGCAAGGTACACTTCCTTCAGAACTATCATGGTAGTTTCTTCCATGATGAAGTAAACACAAGCCTTCCTTAATGGTATGATTGAGGAAGAGTTTTACATTGAATATTCACGAGGATTTGAAGTCGAAGACAGATGGACTCATGTATGAAAGTTGAAGAAGGCCCTCTATGGCCTGAAGCAAGCTCCCAGACCTTGGTATGGAAGAATAGATAGTTTCCTAAGGAGCATGGGCTTTGCCAATAGTAAAGTTAATCCTAACCTTTACTACAAGTTTTTAGAAGATGAACCTGTCATACTATTACTATATGTGGATGATCTATTTCTGACGGGGAATTAGAAACACATTGTAGAATGCAAGAAGAATTTCGCTAAAGAATTTAGACCTTGTTCTAATACTTTATTTCCTAGGTTTGGAAGTATGAAGGAATCTTTCTCAATCAGGGAAAGTATGCAGTGCAAGTTTTGAAAAGATTTGATATGTTTGAATGAAAATCCATGGCCACACCCATGGATTCCAACCTGAAGTTATTAGCCGATGACTCATCAAAGTTAGTGGATGTGACTCAATATAGATAGATTATTGGGTCATTGATGTACTTAAAAAATACCAAACCAAACATTTTTTTTGCTGTGAACACCTTGAGTCAATATCTAGTTCAACCTAGACAGGTTCACTTGATAGGTGCAAAACATGTGATGAGATATCTGAAAGGGACTATAGACTTTCGTCTATAGTATGATGGAAACCATGACTATAGATTGTATGGCTATACATATGCATATTGGGTTGGAAGTATCTCAGACATGAAAAAGCACATCAAGTAGATGCTTGTGTTTGGGGTCTACTATGAGTTCATGGTTTAGCAGGAAACAGTCCTGTGTTTCTCTTAGCATGGTTGAAGAAAAATACATAGAAGATTGCTCTGCTAAGTTGCGAACCCATATGGATTCAGAAGATAATATCAAGTCTCTTTGACCTAAAGATGGATACTATAATGATTCTATGTGATAACCAGAGTTGTGATGATAGAGAACCCTGTGTTCTGTCGTAACACATAAACATCCGGTATTTCTACATACAAGATAAGATGCAGATGATGATGTTTCAGTATTTACATACTGTAGATGTAGATCATGGTGATTCAATATTTCTATACTGAATATAGAGATGATGATGCTTTTATTATTTCTATACTGAAGATATAGAGAGGATGATGCTTTCAGTATTTCTATACTGAAGATATAGATGATGATACTTTCAGTAATCACATACTGGAGATACAGATGGCGATAGTTCAGTATTCACATATTGAAGATGTATATGATGATGGTTTAGATGATGATGTGCTGATGAAGTCTCTGTCTCAAGTAAAGTTCAAAATCTTTTGAGACAAGCTTGGTGTTGTTCAGAAAGACCTTCCTCGAAAGGGGGAGTAGTGATGTTGCAGCGGGATTGTATCATCCCTAGGAACTTGCCCTAAAGGGATCTAATGACCTCGGTCCTCTAGAATGTAGAGGGATTGTATCATCCTGGGACATATGTCCATAATAGATCTAGTGACTTCGGTCATCAAGAATATGGCAAGATGGTATCATCCTTGAACTTTGGTTTAGAAGGAATCTGGTGACTTCGTTCATCGAGAATGTGGTAGGATTGTATCATCCTTGAACTTCAGTTTAGAATGGATCCTGTGACTTCGGTCATCCAGAATGTGGCAGGATTGTATCATCCTTGAACTTTGGTTCAGAACAGATCCGGTGACTTCGGTCATCGAGAATGTGGTAGAATGGTATCATCCTTGAACTTCGGTTTAGAACGGATCCAGTGACTTCAGTCATCGAGAATGTTGTAGGATTGTATCATCCTTGAACTTTGGTTTAGAATGGATCCAGTGACTTTGGTACTCGAGAACATGGCAGGATTGCATCATCCTTGGACTTAGTCCTAAAGATATAGTGACTGATTATCCCGTAATCAATCTGGTGACTTCGGTTGTCGAGAATGTGGTGGGATTGCATCATCCCTCAACTTTAAGTCCAAAAGTGATCCAAAGACTTCTTTGTCTTTGAACTGTGGATTGTAGATTGTTGCTAGTGATGATGATGTTTCTGATCGAAAGATCAAAGTGTGATGATGATGATGTTCCTGATCGAAAGATCAGAGTGTTCTGATGTTGATGTTGTTGATCAAAAGGTCAAAGTATTGATGTTGATGTTACTGATAGAAAGGTCAAAGTGCCAATATTGATGTTGTTGATTGAAAGGTCAAAGTGTTGATGATGATGTTACTGATTGAAAGGTCAAAGTGTTGATGATGATTCAATCGAGTAGTCAAAGGGTTGTTGCTGCTGAAGATTGAAGATGAAGACTAAAGTACTGATGATGATGTTGTAGGTCAAATTGTTTTTGTTGAAGATGAATATGAATACTATATGATGTTGAAAAACTTCCAATTATTTATAGATGTGTTACCCTGATGATGTTGATGATGTCCTCGCTCTATCTCCTACTATTGTTGTTGTTGATGTTGTTGTAGTATACCCTTCTCGTTAAGGGGGAGTGTTGAAATATTGTAACTTCGAAGAATATTCTATATGTATCTTTTGTGGTCCTCTATGGTCCTACAGGGAGAACCAATTGTATTTCTTTATACCCGGATGCTTCTAATTGGAAGAACTAATAAGATTCATGAGGCATTCCCCTCAAATTGTAAAGGTGGGTCATTAGCACCCTAGTTGTGGTTACTTTAGCCTACATGTTTAACTCGAGCCTACATGATTAACTCAATCCTACATGTTGAAATTAATTATTGAAGTGAACGGAAAAATATAAATAAAGGTGTGGTGCTCCTCATTTGGAACACACACACTCACTTGTGTAGCGCATTAGTGAAGGAGAGAGAAGTAGCTGGAGAAGGAGGAGGATCTGTCTTTGATCAGTCTTTTGGTTTTACCTTTTATGTTTTTGGGGCATCTATATTGAGGAAGCTTTTGCTGGGTTTTTCCCCTTAGGGTTTTCTCAGGATAAATCCTTTTGTTTTTTTCGTATGGTTGTGCTTGTCTATATTTCAGTGATCTTTTGGATTATGGTTATACTGTTATGATGCTAAATGTTTTAAGATCTAATATAACCATTAAAATTAACACTTTGGGTCTGAAATTATCATCAAATAACAATATTTGGACAACAAATAATCAATACAAGAGAGCGCAATATCTGGTCTTTGAAAATCAGACCGAGTTCTCCTTAGATCATCTGGATTTCCAATGTTATCTCCTGCGGAGGAGAGTGTCTGTCGGGCCTAATGTGTTGGGAGATGATTTTGTACTTAAGGTTCTGATTCAACATCTGATGTTTTCTATACACCGATATCAAAAATAATAGGATCCAAATCAGGGTCATCTCCCCCAATTTCATCATCCAAATATTCAGTAGAATAGGAAGGAAATTCAACAGTTTTCTCCTTCACTAGTTCCACCTCCTGAAGAGGCTCATTGAACTTGACACTCCTTTCGATGATGATCTGTTTTGTTTTGATATCCAACAGCTTGAAAATTTTTGATTCATAAGGATACCCAATAAACAGGAATTCTATTCTTTATAGTTGCAAAGCCCTCCTTTTATCAAGTGGAATTCGGGCCCATGCAGTGGACCCAAACACCCGTAGGTTCGACACATCCAGCTTATGTTTGAAGTATGCTTCGAAAGGGGTATTCCCTTTCATGGATGAGTGTGTCACTCTGTTCTAAATATATTCTACAGCATGCATGGCTTTAGCCCACAAATTTTCAGCCAACTTATTTGATTCCAACATACAGGTGGTCATCTCCTTGAGAGACAGATTCTTCCTTTTTGCTACACCGTTCTGCTGGGGAGTGTAGGGAACTGAATGTTGGACCTGAATGCCACTTTGGGAGAATATGTGCAGCAACTCATTACTGACATACTCCCCACCATTATCATATCTCCAGATCTTGATCTTTTGGCTAGATGCATTTTCAATCAAGGCCTTCACTTCAGTGAATTTTTCACAGACTTCAGCCTTCTTTTTGATAAAGAAGACCCATGTGTACCTGGAAAAATCATCAATGAAGGTCAAAAGATACCTTGATCCATTCATGTATTTGATAGGAATGGGACCACTGATATTAAAATGTATCAGTCCCAAGATTCATGATGCTCGGCTTGCCTTCCCCCGATCAAACTTATGCTCAGGGTGCTTTCCAACAACACAACCTTTGCAAATTCCAGTGGTTTCCTTGATGATTTGGAGGCCTTCAACCACATAATTTTTCTATAATTGCTACAAGTATTTGAAGTTGATATGGATGAAACTCTCATGCCACATTATACTAAATTCATTTCCATGAGTCAGCAGTGTGGTGGGCTTTGTATTTGCCACAAAATGGGAAAACTCATAGGCTTTTGCATGATGGTTTGCAAGGCATTTTGCAACAAGTTTCCCGGATGCAAGTTCTCTGATCTATACATCATTTGGGCTGAAGGATACTCTCTTGGGCACTACCGTATGTGTCATTTGATAAAAACTAAGGAGGTTTGATGCCATAGATGGTACATACAAAACATTTGAAAAATAGCCATTCTCAAGATCAACAGTACCTTGTCCTTCGGAAATGATGGTGGAGTAATCTCCCATGTGGATGGGGATGGATTTGTCAGTCTCCAAAGATGAGAAGGAGGCTCTTTTATCCATCATGTGGTTCAAAGTTTCAAAATCTATCAAGAGTGCTTTGGACTTCAAAATGCTTTCCATGAGGGCATGACCTCTTTCATTCTGTGGTTCCTGATCTTGTTGATCTCTCCTCCAAAAGCTTTCCAGAATATTGATGTGACTTCTCTCAAGGAGAGAGGTAGCTTCATCAAGTTTCTTTTTCATGCAGGCATGTTCAGGGTGGAATCCCTTCCTGCAGTATGAACACTTTACTTTTTCCTTTCCATGATGCCATTTTCCTTTGTTCTTCTTTGAGCCAGAAGACTCTTCATGCTGGTGGTTTTCAAATTTAGGCTTAGGAGCTTCAAATTTGGTTTTTGGGTTCTTCTGTTGCTTTCCTTTACCCTTCAGATCTTTGGGCCCCAAGACATGGAGGGCTTGATCACGGGAGGATCTGATGATCCCCATCTGGACAAGCTTATCATGTTCACTTGTTAGGGACTCAATGAAGGCATTGAGTGAAGGCATATTCCATCCAAGGGTTGTGAGCTTCCCCACATGGAATATAGAGACAAAAACCAAATAATCAGCTCCAAGTTTGGAGAGTATGGCAACGATGAGCTGATCATCCTCCTTCTCCACTTTGCATTGATTCAATAGTAAGACAATGTGCTTGAACTTTGTGAAAAAGTCATTCAAGGCCTCGAAATTGGAATACTGGAGAGACATCAACTCATTCTCAAGATAGTATACTCTCAAAACATCCTGCTTTCCATACAAGGTTTCCAATTTTTCCCAGATTTCCTTTGGAGTCTTCAATCCCGAGAGATGGAAAAGAAGATCCCAGGAAACAGAGAGGAACAAGAATCCAAATGCTTCATATTTGTTGTTCAAGAATCTAGCTTTGTCTATCACAAAAGCAGGCTCTTCTTTAGTGTCCATAGTGACCCTATAGAGTCCTCTGGCATGTAGCTGGATCTCCATGTCTCCTTTCCATGAGTGGAAATTGAATGGAGTCAAGAGTTCTATGGAAGAAGACATCAAAAACTATTGGAGTGAATGCTTCCACCTGTTAAAAACCTGCAAATCACAACAAAAGGGGCACCGTAAGGTCAGACAGCCTACACATTTTAGGCTTTCATCACACCCAACACAATTGATCAATCAAGCTTGATCAACAATTTCCTTTCTTGGGGTATTAAGTGGTAAGCCTTGGATTCTGGTGCAGTGTTGTATTTTTAGCTATTGCTCAATTTTTCATGCAAGATCTGTCAAAAACCTTTTTTTTTAGAGATCTAAGCTTCATCCCACCGTGACCTCTGATACCATATTAATTTGTCATAGTAGTCTAGGAACTGAAAACACAGTCTCACAAAGAATTCAGACAAATATGCATAAAATTGACAAAATAGTGTTGCAATGGAAGTAGCAGCTCTGTATAATCAAATGAAAGAATGATGATACAATAAAATAATCATTCCAGATGCATGAATGCTAAGACAATTCAAATTCCCAAGGAGGTAATTCGAATTGAATGAGTGATTCTAGCTTAACTGAATGTAAGCCACAGTGAACACTCAAGTTAACCACAGATAAAAACTCTAATTGACTCAACTGAGCCCTATCTGAAGTCGAAGTGCAATAAATGACTGAGTCTAACTGAAAGTAGCTCAGACACATGTCAGTGCAATCCAACTAACAAGTGGTAGAACATCAATGACTCCAATGAACCCCAATGAGGTTAACTGAAATGTAACTGACCATCAAAAGTGGTTGGAGGCGCCCCTGTTGACTCTAGTTCATTAAATAATCAATTTAATGAAGGGAGGCTCCTCCACTGCTCTATTAAACTGATTGTAACCATTAGTTAGCAATAAATTGCATTTATCACACTCAGATCACCCCTGGAGTGCTCCAGTTAGCCTCTCTGAATGAAGGATAAGGCTTCGTTAGCCTCCTTGACTGAAGGTAGGCATGGGTGTGCTCATGCTGATGTCATACAGTGCTCCTCTCATGTTAACTAAGTCAATCAAACTTAGGATAGTGGTTTAACTAGGCCAAATTGACCAAAATGAGTGGTTAAGGTGGTAAATGTCTCCAACAGTTTGTTTTAATCACAACTTAGACTTCCTTATTATCTAGCTTAACATTTTTAGGGTTTGGGTTTGGTCTTAGTTATATAGTTAGCATTATCAATTGACTAATTTTCTCTTGAAATGTGTTGTTAAAGATATATTAATAAATATTTATCCATTACTCAAATCGACTCATTGTCTTGATAATGAACCTTGGTAAAGGTTCGTAATGTCGACATATCAAATGGAATCTACAATTAACTTGGATACCACTCCTCAAACCTATCAACCCAGAATTTAAGAGAAGAGATTGTAAATATGTTTTTTGTCAAAATAACATTTTTGAATCTGTAAGGTTCACAAAGAGATTATAATATATAATAGTCCTTTTTTCCTAACCTTTTCACATAAATACAAGATGAAAATTTGAAAAGATAAGTGTGGAATCCCTCTCAAACTTCTTCTAGTGTGAGATCCAAATACTAGTAAGATCCACATTGAAGTTTGAAGGATAGTTTTTTCAATGTGTTTGAATAATAATTATATGCAATGAGTTTTGAAAAGAGAAATGAGAATCCCTATCAATCCCTCTCATTTGACATCTAGACATTAGTAGACTCAAGACTAAAGTTTGAAAGATAAATTTTCAAGTCTTCTAATACTTAGGTTTATTATGGTGTAGACGATGCTCAGGGATTAGGTGGAGTTTGAAATTGAATGGCTAGTTACTCATGAATTGTGTCCATATGGAAAAACATATAAATTAGCTTTGTGATGGTATTTGTAACTTTTTTTTCCATTAATGGAAATGTAGATCCTAAAAAACTTAATTAGCCGGAAAGATAATAATACAATGCGTTTAATAGCATGTAGAAAAGTTCATTTCAAAAGAGGTAAGGTAAAATGTCGTGGAAAATTTATTCTTCTAATTTTTTCACTTTTATGTTGTTTATTTAAACCATTGGTTATAGCAATGATCAAGTGGTCATAAAAAGCATCAACAATTTTAAATCTCCCAAGGATGTACAATGTTAGAAGTACGCTAGTTTTAGGTGGATACGTTGGCACTAGAGAAAGATTAGCTTTTTAGTTTTTGTTATTGATGTTAGGGATTTGATGCCTGGTCTCTTTTGGCCTTGTAACATAGCATTTCTAATAGTGGAGCTCTTCTCAAAACAATTCTAGGTAGAAATAAGCTTTAGTACCCCATGAGTGTACTTTCACCCCTAATTTCATATTATGCATTTAGATAAGGTTGCGAGTAGTTCTCAACTACTCTAATCACTTTAGCATGATAGGAAACAAACATTTCCCTTCAAAAAATAAATAGGCCAAAGAACATGCAATACAAAAAACCAATACTCCTAATGGTTATGGCTATGTTCACATTAACAAAACAAGTGCATCAATGTCTTTCTAAATGGGCTTTTTCCCAATCTCATCTTCCATCACCGTTACATGTTATTCATTCTCATCCTCTATACAAACTCTTGAGTAATCCCCATAAAAAGAATCTGGAAGTGATAAATCATATGTACATGGTTTACCTCACTAATTCCATGTAAATGTTGAATAACGTGGGATTTCTTCTTATTGTCATTTTTTTCTATACAATGTTTTTAATAAATAATGAAATTTTTTTTAACACTTAAATTTTCAAATGAAAAGAATGATTTATTTTTAAATTTCAACATTGAAGGGTTCAATTTCTCATGGCCCTTCAAAGTAAAATGAGACATGCCCTTCAAATTTGATCCCTGGCGAGTTGTG
The DNA here is from genome assembly GCA_001517045.1 of Pseudotsuga menziesii. Taxonomy (NCBI): domain Eukaryota; kingdom Viridiplantae; phylum Streptophyta; class Pinopsida; order Pinales; family Pinaceae; genus Pseudotsuga; species Pseudotsuga menziesii. The sequence goes on along the minus strand of LPNX011120794.1, from coordinate 108,620 downwards.
GCGACTCTAGAGCCGTTCAACCTGGTAAAGGTGGTATCCTGGTCAGGTCCGGTACAGAAAGGATGTACTCACGTACGAGCTGACCAATAATCATATCCCTCAACACCATTTGTGACACTGCTTAGGTGAAGATCATGTCCAAAGCATCATCGATTCACCAGCCCTTCCGACTCCAGAGATCTGGCACATGGCTTGCGTAGAAAACAACAGGAGATCATGAAGTTCAGATCTTTGAAGTGATGAACCTGTCCTCTACACAAATAAAAGGGATGCATCTATCCAAAACCATTTCGAAAACCACCATTAGCATAAGTGAAAAGGAAAAGAATGTCATGTCCAAACACTGCGATCCATGTGTACAACAATGCAGCATCAAAGGAGGCGGCATGACTGGATTCTCAGCAAAAAATAGAGATCCCTACCCGCATTTCCACTCGTGTTGCCATTATTATGACCAGTCATCTCTATATCATATTCATCACCATATATAAACACCACCTTCCTAGGCCGATTAATATGCATAAGATGAATTAGTAATTAGAGACAATGGTCGAAGTGTTATTGTGCTAAGAGATTATGAGAATTCTGAAAGAGTTGAAATGGTGATATTCTTTGAGAATATTGTCAGTCTCGGGGTGTTGATGGTTGGTGAGCTTGATTCCATGCTCATATGTCGCCTTGGTTTTTCACACCAGGAAAATGCCAACCATCGGGGCTTGGATGTGAAGCACTTTGAATTTTTTTGGATAGTTGTACCTTTGGTTGTATAGTTCCTGGGTTTTCCTATCCCAAGAGTGTCTCCCCAGAGACCCTGGAAGAAATCATAGCTTCCAAAGTCCCAGTACATGGTGACCGTGCTCAGTGGAAACTAGTGGGAGCGAATACTCGTACTGGGGTGGCGGGTGTCCAAAGTATTCATTGCCTCATTTGTGAACTCCAGTTGCCAAGTTTTTCTGAAGTGGTGAGGAGGTGGAGACACCCTGCTAACCCAAAAATCCCCCACATAGCTCTCTATGGCCTACACCACCCAAGGACACCATCTCACAACACTCATTTCACTCCATAAGACCTTCCATTTTACCCCCACACCTCCAAAAGAGCCCAAGGATGAAGAAAAGGGCTAAAAACCCCCAAAAAGAGCCCAAAATAGACCCCCGGGAGCTAAAGCCCTCAAAAAGGGGCTAAAGTGAGAGCGGAAGGGGCTAAAGCCCTAAACAAGGGCTTAAAACCCTAAAGCCCCTTAGAAAAAATATAAAAGGAGGGTGGGGGGTAACTCTCAAAACACTCCTCACTTGCCTATTGTTATGCTACTCGTGGATGATTTGAGACCTCTTGCTCTCAAACCACCCATTCTCTCTCTCCTCCATTTCCATTTCTCCAAACCATTGCTTCCCAACCAAGAGAGAGGTGCTCCCATGAGCTAGGGCATGGTGGCCCATTTCCACCTAAGTGAGGTATAATCTCTTTTTATGCTTGTTTTATTTGTTTTTACTTTCTAACCCTCATCTCCATTTGTAGGTTTTTCATTAACATTATTTGCAGGTTGTCTCCATGGTAGTATAGGTTTATTTTGTAGGTTTTGGAGGCGAAACCCTAACATACTAAGTGCAGAGGGGTTCAAAAATACTCCATAATCTCCTCTCCTTTATTTTTCTGTCATTAGCTATTAGATTTAGTTTACTATTGTAGGCATTTGCTTAGATTAGCTTAGTTTCAATTCGCAGCTCTGTTTTTTCCATTTACCATTCCGTTTTTTATTGTTTTATAAGGGTAGGAACCTACCCTTGTGCCCTATAGGCACAAGGGAGCCATTCCTGCCCCTGTAGTGAGGAGAAATTTTCACTACAGCTTTGGCGACTCCCCTGGGTCGATCCCACAGGATCCCTAGGCAAAAAATTTCAAGTTTTTCAAGTTTTTTCAGTTTTTACCCTAGTTTCCAAAAATCTTAGTTTAGATATATTTAAATATATTTTATTTCCTATTTTAGTCAGTACTGAAGCCTCTACTAGGCCAAGCCAAGTCATACTGACCCAGTACCAGTTACTGTCGGCCAGATCTGACCCTGCATCACCAAAAAAAACCCTTTCTGGAGCAGGGTGCTCTTATCGGGGGAAAATTGAGACTGGGGCGCACTTAATCCCTAAACAGGCATGCCCAAGGCACACTTAATCCTTAGACAGGTGCAACTTCAGCCCAAGAGCTCAAGTTACAGCTTTTTTGGCATTTTGTATGACCCCCTCGCTCATTTCTGGAAAAATATCGTGGCCCCCTCACGGGATTTGGTCAGAAATGTGCAGCCTATCACATAGAAGTTGTATTTGAATTTAATTAACAGTAATTTTCAGTTTCAGAGGACTGTCAGCGCGGCCCAGCCTCCTCTGTCCACCATTGTAGGTCTCTTTTAATTCCAGTTTTCATTTTCTGCAAATAAATCCATGAACAATGTGTATATGCTAAATCAATCATTAAGGCTTAATATAATCAACTAGTCTAACTAAAAGTAACATAAAATTAACCATATTGCTACCCCCTTCCTCCTCTACCCAGTCATCACTCTCTAGGGTATTCTAGGATACGACGAAGGGAAAACTTGTATAGATCTAGGCACTCCATGGTATTTTTCCCAAACCACTAAAACCAGGTGACCTAGAAGGTAGAGGGGGTAGAGAAGGAGGGCTTCTCACGGTGCTAAGCGTCCTCCCTGTTGACCAACCTAGCACTTGGGAGGTGACCTGAGGATCTATGGATGGGCTTAGTCCCGTTGTGTTGAGAGCCCAACACCTTCTCTTGGTTGAAGAAGAATACCACTAAGAGGTAGACATTTAGGTAGGCCAAGAATTCAGGGTTAGTCACCATATTTTCTTACAAATTTATGTTTATGTTTGCATACAAAACCATGATATGAACTCTACCATGAATTCATAAACCATATTGAAAACAAAATACCAGAACAAACAAGCAAACCAACACACCATACCAAATAATTAACCCAACTCAATTCATGACATTGAGTAAGCCTTAAAATTTACCAAATTTACACTAAGTTCAATCAATTCTGTAGTCTTTGAGGACATAAGTGACTGACTGCTTCAACTGTGGGAAGTACTTGGGATTTTCCCAGAAAATCATTGTGAGGAGTACCACAGGAACCCCAAAGTAGCTAGCTGCTGAGAGGAATTGCCAAGCGAAATGGGAAATGACCCCTTCCGATTGAGTAGAATCACCTATGAGGAACAAGCCAAGTGCTATCTTCTAGCACTCTTGGTGGCTGAGAGACCACCTTCAGCCAATTGGAAGCCATTGAAATTAAGGTCCAAATCTCATACCCACCAGTTTCATACACCAAAGCGAACACAATTGATCCTCCACGATATTCCTCACGCCTAAGAGGTGAACCACCACCATTTGGAACACTCAGTCGACACCGTCGTAGCCATTCTCAGCGATATCCCACACCATCAGAGGGCCATACAACATCTGATTATGATTCAGACCCATATCAGTATGAACCAAACCTCCACACTGCACCATCTAGCCCCATGGCTACTGCAAACCCGGATCCATTTTTGGGCCTAACCTTGGCAAGTGGACCCATGTCCACATCACAACCTGTCACCCACAATGTGGCAAGTGGTCCAAGCACAGTCATGCAGACTGACATTAGCCAATTGCCACCACCAATAGTGACTAGGAAAGCTATCCCAGTGATAAAACACAGGGGCAGTGGCCCCTCCACACACATTGTCCCCCTACCACATAGGGGGGAAGTGCACCGACCACCCACATTGCCCCTACCGCCATGCATGGGGGAAATTCCCTTGCTACCCACACCATCCCACCCACAACACTTGGGGACATTGGCCCATCCGCCATGGTGCCACCACAAGCACCCCCAGCCATGCAGATGCATTATGCACCTATAAACCCCACCCCCATTGTGGCCCCATCCCACATCAAATTGGGGTCAAATCTGCCATTCATGGCTCGTCTAAACTTTCCTGACTTGGCTAGATTAATGAATGATCCCATTTGCCACCAAACTTTCTGGCCACCCATGCCAACGGAGCTGCCATTAGACATCCCAAATTTTGAAGGCAAAGCTGGGGAATGTCCCCAAAATCATATAATGACATTCCATCTATGGTGCTCATCCAATAGCATCGTAGAAGACTCCATCGGGCTGAGGCTATTCCAATGCACCCTTATAGGTGCTGCGGCCAAATGGTACATTGAGTTGCCATAAGCCAAATACCCTGACTTCAACTCCCTAGCCTTCATGTTCCTATAGTATTTCCAACTCCCTGTCAGATATGATGAGGGGGTGGAGATCCTGCTATCCTGTCGCCAAAACACTACCACTCACATCACTGATCATGTCCATGAATGGCGGTGGCGCTGCAGCTTGTGTAACATCCAGCTTGATAACAGGATCTTCTTGGATTGGTTCCTCAAGACTTTGCTCCCGCCCATCGTAAAGGACGTCACATCTGAATGTCCCCAATCTGAAGAAGAGGCCATACTAAAGGCACAACAATTTGACCTCATCTATGCCCAGTCGGGATACTTGTATACTATCATTACAGACGCTCCCCATCCAAGTACCTCTTACTGCGATGCATCGGGGGCATCCCATGCAGCGGATGGAATCATAGGGTCAGTCTCCCAACAACCACATCCTCGATCGACACTACCTCCCGTGGTACTACAACCAATCAACACTGCTAATGTTGCTTACCAAAACCAAGCTCTGAACTATGCTAGAATGATGTCTCAGTTCGGAGCAACCACCTCTTATGCACAACCTATGCCACCACAGCAAGCTGAGGCCATGGCTTGGCCAACACAACAATATGTGGGGAAAATGCCCACATTCATGGCACTAGCATCCCCACAAATATACTATGCACCACTAGTGCAACAAGTTCAAGCTCCCGCCCCCGCTCCACCCACTCCGTTGGGACAAGTGTTCGCACAACAAAACCGTCCCAACTAGCCTGCCCCCAATAATCAATAAGAGAAAGATAGAAACAATCGGCCCCATAACCAAGGTAACAACCAACCAGAGGGAGGCGGTCAGCAACCGAACCCTCCCAATAATGTCGCGGCTAACCGGCCAGCCCCAAACCCCCCACAACAAAATGCACCGAGACGCAATGCAACATTGTGAACAAACCAACCATGTACACTCTGTGATGTCTATGGGTATTACACATTTGAGTGTCCCCTCATGCCCTGCACTAAGTAGGCCATTCAAAATGACACCCAATAGGCCTCCAATACCCCCACTCAAGCCCAACCTAACCAGGCACCACAACCCACTACCATTCCAAGGACTAGTGGCAACCGCTCCCCCTCCCCAGGCCAATTCCAATGCTCTGGGGGCACTGCCCACAATTGAAACAAGTGTTCACCACCTGATGACCATGACCACTCAAGAGGTCAACTTACAGACTAGATGAAATCAGTACGGTACCACCACCGAACCTGTCGACTCATCAGCAACATCCATGTCTAAGACAACCAACCTACCTCTCCAGTTACCCCGTTCCCATGCCCACCCATACGCAGAATTTCCAATAACGCCACAACTACAGCTGCAGTCAGTTGTACTGTTGTGGATGATTTGTCCCAAATGCCAACATCCATGTCCACTCTTGAGGTACTTAAAACGTGCCCAATGCAGCGAAAATCCCTACTAGCCGCTCTAGGGGTAGTAGACCCCTCTGATTCCAAGCTAATAACATTTGACACAGAGAATAGAGAGCCATGCATGCCCTCCACTATCGCCTTCCAAATCCTAGTGTCCATCCGGATCTTGGTTGTGCACCAATGCATAGTGGATGAGGGGGCATCCATGTGCTTCATGTCTACCTTGGTTTGGCAGAAGATTGGATCACCGATTCTGCAACCATCCTCCATGACTCTGCGGGCTTATGATGGACAGTCATGATCGACATCGAGGTCATCAATGCTCAACTGGATTACAACCTCCTCCTTGGGAGGATTTACATGTATGCCATGCGATCCATCGCGTCAACTATCTTCCGCCTCATGATGTTCCCCCAGGAAGGGAAGATTGTGACGGTTGACCAGCTCACCTACCATGATCCGCAAGGGTTAAAAACACCTACTAATGTTATCCCTACCATCACCACCACTGAGCCACAAGGGGTGACCACACATGCTAACGTCATCCCTGCAACTAACGCTGTGGTTGAAAACACACCAGCCTCCTCGCCGTTGAATGTGTGCCCTAGGTTGTTTACCGATCCCACCATGATAGCTCCTTTCCCATTGGTGTCACCACCACCAACATAAAATCAAACTATGGAATTGTGCATGGTGTCATCAAGCACCGCTGCACCCAAACAACAACTGCAGCCGTAGCCCCAACCACAACCACAACATCATCCACAGCCGCAACTCCAACAGTAGCCGCAACATCACATGCAGCAACAACATTATGCGCAGCCACAACCACAACCTCACCCCCACATGCAGCCAGCTAGGAGTTATGTGGGCTCATCTCTAGTCCATACAATTCCCTTCCTCTTTCCCCCACCTGGTGTCATGAGAAAGCCGGTCATGGCCACCTTACGCGTACCCAACTTTACGTTGGGGATCTCGGTGTGGTATCTAGATCCACCAGCTCAACCAATAATGCCTCAGGTTGTGTTAAATCCGGTGCAACCTATTGCGGTGCCAACCGCCGCACCCACACCTACACTACCCCAACCCAAAAGGGCCAGGGGAAAGAACACCAAAGCCACCGCAGAACCACGACAAATTCCACCTTGTGCCATCTGCGAACAACAAGGCCATCCAACTCAAAATTTCCCTAAAATCCCAGTGATCAGTGCACATCTGGATTCCATGGATACGAACGAAAACATCCCCGTGGTTGAACTCGCAACCGCGCCACTAGTCAAGAACAAGGCATTGAGGACAAACCATGCTTGCGCCCTTTGCAACTTGTATGGACATTACTCCCACCATTGCGAAGACCTGCTTGAATTTCGAATGGCTCTCACTGACCTCTCTCACCATTCCCTTGAGTATGAGATCACCTTGATCAAATAACTTCACCCACCACCTCCTTCATCTGACACCATGTCCATTTACATGATGTCTAGTTCCCTCGACCAGTTCATTCCCATCTCCAATGATGGTCCATCAGACCTGTCACTTCATTGCTTCAACAATGATGAGGAGATACTTGAATATCTTACCGCCCCAAAATACCCATGGGACAACATGCACCATCACTCGTTCTTCCTCCCGGAAGCGCTTGTGTCGTAGTCTGACTAGGTTTCTGTGGAGACCAAAGATTTCATCCATGGGAAGGTTGACTGGTTCAAGAACCCAATCCTAGCACCCGATGCCTTCGAATAAGGGAACCTGGTGAACATTTCTCCAACAATTAAAATCGACATCTCAAACAACTCTGAGATCGTTGAAGAAATCATGCTGGGGGCATCTTGCTCCCCGAAAGAGGTCAATTCCTTGACCGCTCTCTTCCAAGAATTCCGCGACATCTTCACATGGTCATACATTGAAATGCCCAGCTTAGATCCTGTTACCACCTAAGTTGTACTTAGTGGTTTTTATCAAGTGAGCTCGGTGAACCGGACAGGGCTAACTTGCTCGGACTTCAAAAAGACCTTTGGAAGTACTTTTGGGAAGTGCTTGTTGTACTATATCACATGTTCATACCCCATGAGGGAATTGTAATAAATGTTATAGCATGATAGTGTCTGTAAAAGACTCGGTCTCTTAGACTTTATTTGTCAATCCGATCAGCCCAGGGTGTTTTTTCCCTTGGTTATTATTGGTTGTTGAACAAATGACTGATAATTTCTGAGTTTTTCACTCCATACCTCCAAAGTTGGGGTGGTCAACTTGGAATTTAGGCCTATTGAGGTTATTAGAGTCTATGTGTCAATGTATAAACATGTCTAAGTCCCCCTAGGTGTTTTTCAATTTTTTAGTTTTTTCAGTGTTTTTTATTAAAATTTAATTTTTCCAAAACTTAGGCTATTTTTTAATAGTTTAATTGGAAAAATTGATTTTGTAATAAAAGTGGGCCAAATAATCAGTTTCAGTCATGTAGGTGCTCATTTTCAAGCTAAGAGCACCATGTAAACCCATGGACCCAATGTTTCCTAGTTTTGAGTGATTTTCCATCACTCAGGCCAGAAAGCCCCAAAAATAAATTATTGATTATTTTAATTAATAAATTGATGAATAATGGAGCAAATACAAAATCATAAATCAATGGATTCTCAGTCGATTTGATTGAAATCAATCAGATCTGAAGCATATTGACTGGATCTGACAAATCCTTGACTGAAGGAGGTGATCAAATCAGATCCAGAGTTGATCTTGAGCATCCTTTATGAGGAATTTCTGCCTCCCTCTCTCCTCAACACGTTTTTGGCTCAACTGGATGATTTTTGGTGGATTCTTCAGTCAACGGGTTGAGGTGTCAGTCAGATCAGCCCCCCGATTGATAGTTGCACTCAGTGAGACTCAGATCTGGCTTAGCTAGACACAGATCAGGCATTGATGGACTCTCCATCAGTTGATTTCACTTGATTCCATGAGTAATTGCGCCCCCTGGGCTAGATGGCCTGCAAATTGTATATATCCAGGAACAGCCTCCTCTTCCAAGCTAGTTAGAACTGGGATTGAGGTGCTGCTGCTATTGTATTGTTGTAATTCTCATTTGAAATAAATAAAAGCTTTGTAGGCAATACGGTGTGGTGCCATTACATGTGTGCATGATTATTGCCATTGTTTTACTGAGGTAACCTGTATCTGTGGTAATTTTTTGCTATTTTCTTGTAGATCTGTGGTTAAGATTGGTAATTAGCTTATTACAATCTTGATAGGAAAAGTGTTGTTCAATAAGTTTATTGGCTGTCACTCTCCTTTGATGCATGTTTAGAGCTCTAGATTTAGCATGCCCTATAAGCTTATATGCATGTTATCTTGAATCTCTTTGTATGTAATAATCGGATCTCACAAGTTTCTTGGCAAGTTCTTTGATTTCAGCTGAGTTGCAGGTTCACACTTTGGAGAGGATTCTGATCTAGTTTGATTCTTCATTCTCTTCAAAAAATTTCAAAGGCATAGTCCCTCGGCATTCCACCTGAAAGCTCTATTGTGGATCTTCAAGGAAACCAACACTCTTTCTCTCTCTTCCTCCTTTAAAAATTATTAAACTTTCCTCAAGCTGGTTACTTTAAGGTTTCTTTTTAAATCTAATCTATCTCATAAATAAAAGAATACATAGATCTAATTATCAAGATCCCTTCAATTTTCTAGATCTTAGTTTCATTGTGCACATAAAGTTCAAATTCAAGAGATCTAGCTAAAATTGCCTTAGTTTCGCAAGTAGTTTATTGAAAAATTCATAGCTTGCTGTTAAGGTAGTTTCATTTTCTGTTCAATAATTTCAATATTCTGCAATATCAGTGCTGTTAATTGGCTGCACAAACAGCAGGCCAAGATCCCAAGGAAATATTGCTTTCCTTGGTTCCCTTTTCGTCGGTTTAGCTAGTTTAATTTCATTAATTTTTTGAGATAAAGTAGGCTGACCCAAAGGCACTCTTAAAGTGATTTGGGGCATTTGTTATTCTAATTCACTCGCTTTCATTTATCAGGTCTGACAGAGAAGAAAAGAATCTGCTGTCCAAAGTGGCTTTTGGAGCGCTCAAATCCCCCCAGGGGGCTCTCTTTTGTCACATAATTTGTAATTTTTTGTATACACTGTAATATCTTGGTTTCAGCTTGTATATGGATCAAGAAAGCTCTGTTTTATCATTGCTTTGATATTGTAACCTCTGTAATAAAATCATCCTTTGAATAGGCTCTTTCGAGCCCATTCCCCATCCCCCCTGGGGGGATTCGCGTCGGTGCCATTTTCGTCTTTTTCTGCTTATTTCCTTTTACTAGAATTGATCTATTTTGTAGGGTAGTATATTTTATATTGTTTTTAATTCCATATTCCATATCTTATTTTCAAAAGTAATCATAATACTTACCCCACGATTTCCCGAGTGACCCGCAAGGGGAAAGAGATTCGTGGTAGGATTAATCAGAAAACCAGATTTGTGTAGTTGTGTTATTTTCTCATATTTTGTTTATCAGAATTTTAAAATTAACCCCTCCTTGATTCCCCGATTGAGATCCACTTGGATCGAAAGAGGTTCTTGGAGGCTTTTCTTTTAAGCAAGAACACATCTTTTAAAACTTATTAAAATTTACAAGACTCCAGTGTGTATGCTCTGCACTTGGCTGCGGTTCGTCCGATTAGTCAAGCTGTATCAAAAGCACTTGGGTGACTAGCATAATTAGGACTCACCTTCCCCAATTAACAAACCATCAGGTGAAAATCCAACACCTCGATCAAACCTTTACGGTGGCAAAATACCCAAAGGAAGTGGGAACCTACTGAAAAGTGACCTCGGGGTGCCGATCTCTATCACACCCTAACAGGTGCGTTACGAACACAGCCCCCGAGACTCCATTTCAGCCCACATATTCCTTGCGGGTAGCCGTATAGGCTTTGTTTTGGACATACTCCAAGTACTCTCGGGTATATCTGGAGTCCCCCTTTAGCCCAATTTAATCAACTCATACTTCAATTTTAACTTAAAACATACCAAGATGCAATCGCAAAACATTCACTCCAAACACATGCAAGCACACTGATCTCTTTGATTTGACTCCATTATTAAGGCACTGGTCATTTTTGCTTCATATATATATTGTTTATCAGCTTTGTGCTTTCGTGTGTTATCTTCGTATCTTGTCATCTTTAATTGTTTACAGTTAAAATATTCAAACTCCTAAATAACTGATTCAGTGTAACATCACCCCACTAAGAATTCATCCTTAGTAACTTAATAGGGTCTACCCCCCTTGGCTTCATTAGGAGTTGAGCCTAAACGGAGGAGTCAAGAACAAGGTGACAGCCTTGACTCGAGACTTGCCCCCAAGGACACACCGAGTGGCTTGAAGATTTCTGCCACATGATCCAGGTGTGTGAAAAGGCGGCAACAGATCCATTCATCATGGAAGACCACATCAACACATGGCCTGATGTGGCACCCGTCTGCTAGAAGCAATGGCCCATCCATTCATCCAAAGTGGTTGCGGTGAAAGCCGAGATAGAGAAGCTGCGCACAGTCGGCTTCATTTATCCCATTGCATACACAACTTGGGTTTCTAATCTTGTTCCCATGAATAAAAAATAGGGTACCATTCGCATTTGCACAGACTTCCATGATCTCAATGGGGCATGTCCCAAAGACAACTTCCCCACACCGTTCATCGATGCATGCGCTGGACATGAGGCCTTCTTCTTCATGGATGGATTTTCTTATTACAACCAAATCCAAATCCGAAAAGAATACTATTTCAAAATGGTGTTCACAACCCCATGGGGCACATTTGCCTATCGAGTCATGCCCTTTCACCTCAAAAATGCTGGAACCACCTTCCAGCGCGCCATGAAACACTGCTTTTGTGATCTCGCTCACATCATGTTGGTTTGTTTCGACAACCTCATCACGCGGTCGCAAAGACACACCCAACACATAGACGACTTGCGACAAGTCCTAATGCGATGTCGCCAATACAGGATCTGCTTGAACCCATTCAAGTGTGTTTTCTGTGTCCCCATGAGCCGTCTCCAAGGATTCATCGTGTCACACAAAGGAATGACCTCTGATCCTGGGAAAGTCCAAAAGAATTTCCCCCTAATGTCACCCCTTTGAGTGACAACATTCTAAATTGTATTATAGTCTTTTCATTTTTTGTTTTACACATTTTTCCTGATTGAGTCTTATGTATCGTTTCCTCTCATTGATTCAGATGGAGCACACCTCAAATCGGTATATGGGATTCGCAGATGGAGCAAGCAGATGGTACCCGAACCTCACCTCGGCCGCATGGGTAATCTACTCCCCATCGCATGAGTTGATCCACATCGACGGAATATTCATGGGCACTGTGACCAACAACCAGGTGGAGTATGATGATGTCAATGGTCTCTTGGTCGCCGCTCTACAATTAGGAATTCATCATCTTGATGTCTTCTTAGACTCCCAGCTGCTTGTTTCTCAACTGAACAACCACTACCGAGTTCGCGATCCCTGCCTCTTTAGAAAGTACCTTCGCACTAAACACATGGTTAGAACATTTGAATCCATCACATTCACACATGTTCCCAGGAACCTCAATAGCGTCATAGATCAAATGGCTAACAATATTCTAAATTGGCACATCCATAATAGTATATAGGAAACATACAACCATAACATAATGCATAATCATGTCTAAAAATACACGCATAGTGTAATAATACATCACATAGGCATTTGCATTCCACAACATAATAAAAAGACTCACATAATAAAACCATAAAAGTGCATCCATGTGCGTCAAAAATATATATAGATATAAATCCATAAGTCACATGTCCACAACATGTCCAATACAAAAATGAGAAGCCACATATGCTTTCTCAACAAGATATACATAAGCGACACAAAAACCCCTAAGTGATCCTACGCACTAGGAGCAGCCCCACATAGCTACTAATATAATTTAGACCCATCATCTGACTCAGAATCATCATCCTCCGAAGAGGACACATCTAATGCAAGAAGACCACCTCTCGCCATCCAACGAAAGTGCTCGCACACCATTGCCATCTTCCTCATCACGTTCGTCGGCTCGGGAGGAAGATTGTGAACAGTAGCAATAATGTTAGTGCTCAGATGTTGCCAACCAACATCTGACACTCCAGTAGCGAACTCCTCCATGTACGGTACTAGTCCATCCATATTTCGCTGCCACCTGTGGGAGCTCCCGGAAGGGGCCGCCGCAAGAGGTATAGTAACAACCCGCCTCCAATTCCCAAGTGGCGGGCGAGGACCAACATCTGCACACACAAGCAAGGACACCATCAGTCAACGTACATCAATATGAAAATCAATAACCAGCTCAACTATACTATGCACAAAGATGAACATAAAAACATCAAGAATACATACCAGCTGGTCCCCAATCCTGACCAGGAGGTCGGGGCCTAGATCTCCCTGGAAGTCCATACCCGCATACGGGTACTCCTCGATCACCACAGGCAACTGGAGCCACTGCTCCAACAACTCCTCTATGTAGAAGCGACCCACTCTACCGCCACCCTCATGAATCATCATCTGGCACCACCTATACATCCTCGGCTCATGTGGACCACTGTCCTCCACAGCCCAATGAGGACAAAGTGTAGGTACTTTCTCAAAGAAGAAAGCACATAGAAAGGAGCCAAAGCAAAAACCAGTGCCACTAGTCTTCGACTTGTTCAGCTGACGCCGAACAACCTGCAAGTACATCTAGCCCCATGCATAATATGTACCACCAATGGCATGCTCTACTAATTGCAGCTGACCACCAAAAATATTATGGCTCCCTATGGAACCCAATATGCGCTGCAATAAAGTCCCCACCTCCTGTGTGGACAACTCCTCGATGTCACACATCAGGATGTAAGAATCACGCACATACGTCGTAGCATAATAGTGCCGCTCACATGAATCCTCTAATGTTTCCCCCCGAGACAGTATAGGTGCCAAGTCACCAACTACTCCTGATATTGGGAGCCCATTAATGAAATACACATCCTCCAGCATAATCTCAATACGCTGGCCTTGGAAGAGGAACACCTCCTCAGTGACATCCCAAAAACTAATCAGAGTTTGCATCAACAAACCCAAGCTCCGCATAAGTGGATTCCTCATAAACTTCAGAAACCCACACTGGGCTAGTGTATCTCTAACACCCCTGTCACATAATGATGCATCTCTGACTGGCTTGCATTCTCTCTCCCTCCATTTTATCTCCACCATCCTGCACTAAGCAAAAACAATGATGTCAGACATCCCCACCATCAAAAAACCACCCAAAGGAGGCCAGGGTGCACTTATCTGAGAAAAAGGAGCACCCAGGGTGCTCATAATGGCCCAAAAGGTGCACCCAAGTTGCACCTTTCCCTTTGAAATGAGTGACCTGTGCACAGGAAACCCCAAACAGTTCATGGGGGGCCTTCAGGTGGTCAAATTCAGTAAATAAGCCATCAAAATGAAGAGGTTTAGTGAGAAATTTTACCTACAAGTCGTGCTTGCGAAACCATCAATTGGATCAAGAGAAATCAGCAAATGAAGAATTAGGGCCCACCTCTCCAACCCCACAATGAACAATGACAATGACACTTCACCATGTGGACCCTCCCCTTTTATAAGCCCCATTTGGCCTAATTTCTTCCGATCAACATAACAGGACCATACGGACTTCATTTGAGAAACTGTTTGCACCACTGGTTTCAGAATTCTGCCCCATATCTAGTTATGAGACCATTGTCTCATGTTTAATAAGTCAATTTTGAGACCATTTCCTAGAAGTCACCTCAATTCACGAGCCATGACATGATGATGCGAGTGTCTACGGACTGGTACTTCTATCACACTTCTCGACCGCTACTCATACAAGTTGTCGAGCCACCGCCCGTTAAGGATTGTACTATATTTTTACTTTTTGTATTTATAATTGTCTTTTTCCACCGCACCTTACATGGACATCTAGACCATCGTCCACAAAACCCTTTGTTTTTCTTCCATGTATTTGACATAGAAGTGTCCTTGGGCTGCCGCCCGTTAAGAAATGTAATTTTAGCTTTTATTTTGTATTTTTAACACATAGATTGTCTTTTCTTTTTATTGTACCTTATGCGGACCTCTGGACCACTGTCCACAAAACTATTTCTTTTCTTGCACGTATTTGGCATATAAATTCCTCTGGACTTGTACTCATATTGCATGTAGTCAAGTTCATCCACCGCAACACACACACACGCTCTCCTGATCGCTGTCCGAGAGCCACCTCAGTTTGCGTGCCTCTGTTGCATCATCTTGCAGGCCTCTGCCATGATATATCCCACGCATGTATTGGTATGTCTGAGAGCCTTCTGCTCTGTCCATACTGCATGGATGACCTTTGGACCTCTGTCCACCGTCCCGACATGGGGCACCGCATGTTCCACCATTGGTTGACCACCTTGGAGTTTCGTTTAAGCTCTTTTCTGACTCCTTAAAACAATGAGAAGATCGCTGAGTGAAACTACTTCCTTTCCCACTCGCTAAAGTATAGGAAAGGGTGTCTACATCGTCTCAGTTATCTCATTTTACAGACCATGTAGACCATTTCATGAAAAGGACCTCCTTGGCACACTCAATCCAAGACCGTTCCCCTCTGCATACTTTTGTGCTTTCTCGGGTAGAGGGGCTGCACTTAATGAAAAAGCTCACCACCGGTTGTCGTTAAGATCTTTTCCAGTCGTTTCAACAAGAAAACATTGCCGAGCAAACTTGGTTTCGTTCATGCTCATAAAAGTATTTGAATGACCATCCAGTCAGTATAGGTTTAACCTTTTTCGGCTTGATTGGACTACCAATGGTAAAGAAGTCTCTCATCCCCTCTAGGATGGGAGAGCTCTCCTATTTATACTTTTATCCATTTTTGGATATAGGAGACTGCCAATGAAAAAGAGCCCCCATTGGAGTCTTCTTTGTGCTTTCAGACTCTATAAAATTGAAAGCACCATCGAGCATTTACCTTCTCGAGCTCGCCAAAACTCCACGAGATCGTACCACAATGGTGTCCCTAGACACCACCCCACAGAAAAAAAGTTTTCCAGCATCTCCACATTGGGTCGCCTTTGTTTAGAGTACTCTGCAATGTGTCTTCCTTGGATCCCATCAGTATCAAAAGTGTCCACCTCCTCCAAGTATTTCCCATCTGTAGCGACATTCCCAGTATTACATCTATGATCCAATTCCTTTTAGTCAGTTTCATTTGCTACCTGGTCCGCCCTGCTTTCATACTCTGAACAAAGGATGTTTGAGTCTCCCATCCCCCCTTGCCCCTATTCAGTTTTTCCCTTCCCTCCCCTCCCCTCCAATTCAGTGAGTCAGTCTGCAGTTTGCTTCACACCTTTCGGTTATCCCTCACGCCCCTAGTCAAGGAAACGTCATTGCCTTGGCTAGGGGCAGCTCTCCCTCCATCGATGCCAACACACATATTCCAGAGGATAGAGCCAGAGGTCCCTGTACCTTGGTTTCATTAACATCATTGATGAGTTCCTTGGACCACTTGAGAGGAGTCCTTAGTGCCTCTCGAGATGGTTGTTTCTCACATGCTTGACTTCAACTCCATCATCGTACCATTGAGATTCGTACAGGGTTTGTTCCACACAATACTCGATCAAAGATCCCGGATGTCACCCGACTCTAGCACATTGGTGAGTCCACTCAAGGGACCTAAACATGTTATGTCCCTTGTGATTTCTGGGTTGCGTTGGAGACAGTGATCAGAAGCCCCAGTAGTGCTTCGATATACCTTTATGATTGATACAACATACTTGTACCACAGAGACTCCGACTCTCAATCAACGAGTCCATACAGCTATGTATCGTTCCAGATCTAGCAGACCATCAGTCATGAAGATATAGCATTCCATGAGAATGTCATGGGTCTAATGTACCAGATCAGTATTGTATTCAAGCTCACATGAGAGGCAACCAACATTTTAACATCAATTGTATATGATTGGCTCTTGTATTTTAGAGCATAGCTCAAATGATTCTTTTGACATTGTCATGAGCATGGGAATGCCCACCTCGTCCATAAACATGTCACCCATTGATGGGAACCAAATTAATACAAAAACCAAAAGCCACCATGCCCTAGCCTCGGAAGCACCGCCTCTCCACAGAAAATTCTATGATGTCCGTCGGCCATACGTTGAGCTCCTGCCCTCACACATTAGGGGCCAATATGTTAACCCAAAAATCCCCCACATAGCTCTCTATAGCCTACACCACCCAAGGAAACCATCTCACAACACTCATTTCACTCCATAAGACCTTCCATTTGACCCCCACACCTCCAATAGAGCCCAAGGATGAAGAAAAGGGCTAAAACCCCCCAAAAAAGCCAAAAATAGACCCCCAAGAGCTAAAGCCTTCAAAAAGGGGCTAAAGTTACGGTGGAAGGGACTAAAGGCCCAGAAAAGGGGCTAAAGCCTTGACCAAGGGCTTAAAACCCTAAAACCCCTTGGAAAAACTATAAAAGGAGGGTGGGGGGTCACTCTCAAAACACTCCTCACTTGCCTATTGTTATGCTTCCTGTGGATGCTTTGAGACCTCTTTCTCTCAAACCACCCACTCTCCCTCTCCTCCATTTCCATTTCTCCAAACCATTGCTTCCCAACCAAGAGAGAGGTGCTCCCATGAGCTAGGGCATGCTGGCCCATTTCCACCTAAGTGAGGTATAATCTCTTTTTATGCTTGTTTTATTTGTTTTTACTTTCTAACCCTCATCTCCATTTGTAGGTTTTTCATTAACATTATTTGCAGGTTGTCTCCATGGTAGTATAGGTTTATTTTGCAGGTTTTGGAGGTGGAACCCTAACATATTGTGTGCAGAGGGGTTCAACAATACTCCATCATCTCCTCTCCTTTATTTCTCTATCATTAGCTATTAGATTTAGTTTACTATTGTAGCCATTTGCTTCGATTAGCTTAGTTTCAATTCGCAGCTCTGTTTTTGCCATTTACCATTCTGTTTTTTACTATTTTCTAAGGGTAGGAACCTACCCTTGTGCCCTATAGGCACAGGGGAGCCATTCTTGCCCCTATAGTGAGGATAAATTCTCACTACACACCCCCCACTGTATGACCTATAGGAAAACCCGCACCATGGGAGGTGGGGAGTACAAAGCTTCCCTTCTCCATGTCCCCTCATACAACAGTATTACCGGGACAAAGGGGAGTTGTAGAAAAGGAAAATCATGGAAAGAATATAAAATCCTTTGCTAGTTCGGAAACCATGTAGAAAGATGCATTTGAGCACGAAACACACACCTAGGGAAGGACACGTTGCTGATTGGACAGAAATATGAGTGGTCAAGCCCATTGGTCCATATATAATGTATGTTTTAATATATGTAAATCATGGTAGTAGTGTTATGGAGAGAAATTCCTATGGCTTGGGGTACCACAACAGACAGCTAAACTCCAGAAATCAATCTTTCCCAATATGCAATAGAAATTAAAAACATCTAACACTAAAGGATCGAACCTCGTACCTTATTCCGGACGGTTGAAGTAGATCCCCGTTGAGCTTTCCAATCTTCAACTTGAATTGTTATAGCACATCCTCAACAACAAGTAAACAATACAAGCATACTATATTTCATGGTGTTAGATCTATTCTAGCATGCATAATCAATAATGTATAAGCATTTGACATATTCCAATGGATGTAACATTCATTCAAATACACATTACTGGACAGGAAAAGATATTTCTATTAATATGAATCAGAGATTACAAGTGACAACCTCTGACGACACGTCTGCGAACCGGAGAAACTGAATCCCCCACTTGGGCCTCCACCACCTCAATCCTCCATCACTCTGATAGCAAGCTCACTAACAAAGGAAAGCTTGGGAAGAACACAACAGTGCTCCAAAGGGACAAAGGGATATAGACTCAAGTATAGTTCTGGCAACAATGGACTATAGTTTCGGTACTCTCAATTCTCTCTTATTATTCCCCCCTCTTTAATGTACCAAGGGGTTCCTTATATAGCTTCACAAGGGACAATGAAGGGTCGAATCCGAGCGATCTCAAGGCATATGGAAGGCCAGGAGTCGAATGAGTCGGATCCAAGTCAAGGAAACTTCCAAAAGGATTTGGATTATGCACACATCCCGATGTACGCGACTATAGGGGTCAAACCCGCGTATGTACGCGGCTATCGGGGAAAAAGCCGCGTATATCATAGTTTATATAGTTTTGGGGATGATCAATGATACATCAAAGGATAAAATGTGGTCCATTGGGTCTAAAGAGTCTGCAGGGGGACAGGGGAAGGCCATACAAAGTGTGATTCACCTAGTGGGGTGAAAATCTCTATAACAAGTAGTACCATGCTCTAAGTTTTTAGTGGTTGATTATGACTGTAAATAGTTTCATGTCCTGTTTTGAGGATTATCCTCGAGGACAGAGATAGTATAAATTTCTCCCCATTGAGGGGAGAAGGGTTCCTTATATAGCTTTTCAAAGGGATACTGAAAGGTCGAATCCGTGCGATATCAAGGCATATGGAAGGCCAGGAGTCATATGAGTCGGATCCAAGTCAAAGAATGCTCCAAAAGGATTTGGATTATGTACACATCCCGATGTACGCGACTATAGAGGGAATAT
>LPNX011120794.1:64298-89020 GCA_001517045.1 Pseudotsuga menziesii | reverse complement strand
TATACAAAGTACAATGATCTCCATAGTGGCTGGAAATATCTGACATATACTGGAACAAGTCACGAGAGCTGAAATCTCATGAACACTGGCACGATCAAGTAGGTAGCATATAGTGGATGCCACCAATATGGAAGGTCTTCTACACAAACCGCTACGAGTACATGTCCTACCGTGCGAATAGAGGTGTCGAGGTCGAACATAGTAGTCCATCGTCTGATTACCGGTCATTGATATATACCGTTAACAGACACGAGATCACCCACCAATAATGAAAATGGGAATCGAGGTACTAGGGTGCAAACTAACAAGTGTGAATAAATGTGTTGAGGTCGAACACTTGAGAGAATCCATCGATCAGGGGACATTGATGTATTCCCAAAACTGTCGATGGCGAGAGAACCTGCCACTAATGACTGCAAGTCTCAAGGCACTCAAAATGACTCTAGATTCCAATCCCAGAATAAATTATCTGAAGTCGATGGGATGAAATCCGCTGGAAGGAGGGCACTAAGGTATCCCCCATCATCCAACACGAGGTACTCAGCAAGGCTGTATAATATGGAAGAACTCGATCATAAGGTGCACGAACCAGTAACTGTACCGGGTATGGCTGACATGCAAAGTCAAGATAAATGAGGAATGGCCGACTCAGGTTTCAACTTCCTTCGAACAAGAGCATAACGGCGTATGGTGACTGAATGAAGGCAGCACAGACTCGATATACAAACTGGGACATCTCTATGACGCAGGAGGCATCAATAGAGGCTCCATAGGGACTGGAAGCTTAACCAGTCGGTGGAGATAAAACTTAGATAATGAGTACAGCTCCTAAAGTCAAACTATAACCCAACCAATGGATGTGATATATAGTGCTCTGTTCGAAGGCGACACGACTCGACAGCTACCAAAGATAATATCTTTTCTTGTCCGGCTTTTTGTTTTTTGATTTTTTTGGTATTTTTCAGTTATTTGAAAAGCTTGAAAAAAGAATAAACTAGCTTTATAGTTACAAACTAGGAGGAGACGAGTGTCATAAAGGCAAACAAACTAGTTCCAAGCAATGGAACATACCTATGCTCAATGCAAGGATACATGTGTAGGATATCGACACTCGGGGGAAAATCCCCTCCCGGTAAAAAAGGGAATCAAGCTGCGAAAGATATAAATAAAGGCTCTGCATGGCTAGACATGAGACAAGCTCGGGCTACATGGCTGAAACGCAATGTCAGGGGAGCCGGCATAAAGCTCAATAAGACAGGAAAAGCTCATGATAATGCATTCACAACTCGATATAAGGGGATTCCGGGGAGATACAGGCCAGCATAAGATCAAGAGGAGTATGAGGCTCTTGCTAAATGTCATGGCAATACTATACAACGGACTCCCACACCCTAAAGGGGGAAACATCGGCATGGGCACCAAATGCAAATAAGGCGCTAACTAGGTTACCCATGTAAGGTGAGGCTCTACCACTCATATCATGCCACTTCTATAGCAGCAAGAAGGTTCTGTGACATAATAGAGTGGGTTCGTACCTAAGGATATAGTGACATGGTCATAAGGTCATGCAAAATGCAAACGGTGGTGAACCTAACCTATATGCCAGTGTAGACGTAATACCTGAGATAGGCACGAACGGTCTCTGGTCACAAAAGAAGCATCCAACAGACAACTTCAAACCCAAGGAAGACCCAACCACACTCACAACCCACCCAGCAACTTCCCACAACATCAGACTCACCAAAAGGGAGGATCTACGCGACTGTATAAAGAACAACTACGTATGTACGTGCCTTTTGACCAAAAACCCGCGTATACACGCGACTGTTGGCCAAAAACCCGCGTATATAGAGAAGGAAGTGGTAAAAAGTAGGTCAAGGCCAAACCAATAAAGGGGAGTGTCAATGGAAAAACATACTATAACATGCGACACAGAAATAGAGAGAAACAGAGAGCAAATCAATAATATCAAGCCCATTGTGCCCCCAACCCCAAAGAAGAACAAGGAACATACCCAGCGGAGTCGCCAATTCTGTTACAGAGAGAAATTCCTATGGCTTGGGGTACCACAACAGACAGCTAAACTCCAGAAATCAATCTTTCCCAATATGCAATAGAAATTAAAAACATCTAACACTAAAGGATCGAACCTCGTACCTTATTCCGGACGGTTGAAGTAGATCCCCGTTGAGCTTTCCAATCTTCAGCTTGAATTGTTATAGCACGTCCTCAACAACAAGTAAACAATACAAGCATACTATATTTCATGGTGTTAGATCTATTATAGCATACATAATCAATAATGTATAAGCATTTGACATATTCCAATGGATGTAACATTCATTCAAATACACATTACTGGACAGGAAAAGATATTTCTATTAATATGAATCAGAGATTACAAGTGACAACCTATGACGGCACGTCTGCGAACCAGAGAAACTGAATCCCCCACTTGAGCCTCCACCACCTCAATCCTCCATCATTCCGATAGCAAGCTCACTAACAAAGGCAAGCTTGGGAAGAACACAATAGTGCTCCAAAGGGACAAAGGGATACAGACTCAAGTATAGTTCTGGCAACAATGGACTATAGTTTCAGTACTCTCAATTCTCTCTTATTATTCCCCCCTCTTTAATGTACCAAGGGGTTCCTTATATAGCTTCACAAGGGACAATGAAGGGTCGAATCCGAGCGATCTCAAGGCATATGGAAGGCCAGGAGTCGAATGAGTCGGATCCAAGTCAAGGAAACTTCCAAAAGGATTTGGATTATGCACACATCCCGATGTACGCGACTATAGGGGTCAAACCCGCGTATGTACGCGGTTATCGGGGAAAAAGCCGCGTATATCATAGTTTATATAGTTTTGGGGATGATCAATGATACATCAAAGGATAAAATGTGGTCCATTGGGTCTAAAGAGTCTGCAGTGGGACAGGGGAAGGCCATACAAAGTGTGATTCACCTAGTGGGGTGAAAATCTCTATAACAAGTAGTACCATGCTCTAAGTTTTTAGTGGTTGATTATGACTGTAAATAGTTTCATGTCCTGTTTTGAGGATTATCCTCGAGGACAGAGATAGTATAAATTTCTCCCCATTGAGGGGAGAAGGGTTGGGAATTTTCAAGAGAAAAGGCTCTCCATTATGACGTGTTTCAATATTTCTAGATATGAATAAAATTGTAGAGGAATGATAATCCTTTCATGGCAGAGAATCCTCATGTGTCATCTTTTTCTTCAATAAGTAACTTCTTTATGTGAATGTTTATCCTATTTTTCATTCCAGTTTGTATTTTCTTTTCATGTTTGAGAATTAGTGTATATGGTCCAGAATTCATGTCGTATGCTCTTGTCCCATTGTTCAAGCATTTTCGAACATTTTCTTCTAAAGTCATGCAGAATTCACCCTGGTTAGGTGCTCTGCGTGATGGACTGTTTTCTCCTGTCTGCTAATCACCTGCTAAATATCCCCAGATTGAAGGATGGATGACTATCTTTCCTCTTTCCATAAACTTTCATGAATCCTTAACTCCTACAACATATTTCAGACTGGATTGTTGACTCCGTTTCCCAATGGTCCCCTCCATGATCGTCCCACCAGACTTTATAAAAAAAAAATTGTTCTATTCAGAAATATGACCTTCTGACTTGTCTTTGATTGAATATCTTGTGTATGAAAACTTTGTAAATAGTGATACATCCCTCTCTGAATTAGCCACCAATTAGCTTATTGCATGCCTATTGAGTTACAAGTGGTTTCCATTTTCATACATTGAGTTTCCCTCATCTTTATCATGATAATGGGGCTTGTGGTTGTTGTAGATATGTATATATTCAATTTGCATTACTCATTGTATATCACATGGATGTAAGGATGAAAAATAGAACTTGGGGATGCATAAGAACAACTCTCATTTTCATAGATAAATTCATAAAAACAAAAAGCCAAAGAAAATATATCAGGGTTACACATTACAATTTACAATTGTCATAAGGAAAATAAAATCACTTACTTTAGCCAACTGTAGTTGTGCAAGCAAGATAGCGTAGACACCACCCCATGAACAATAATGAATTTTTTCTCTAGTAGCAACCATACCTGCAAATGCCCAAGTTAGACCAAACCCTAAAATATCCAAGGTAAAAAACTCTTGAAGAAAAACTACAACAATAGAGTTTACCTCCAGTTGCCATGCCGAAATTACCAAGGTTTCCATGCAAAAAACAATCAGGCCACCAAACTATACAAAATCCACCCTTCCATGAGGAAATTTTTTAGAAAAGTGGTCAAAATTGGTCCCAGCAGCCTTAAGAGAATTGGTCCCAACAAGGCTTAGGAAAAAATGGTCCCAACAGCCTTAAGAGAATGCCCGCCACAATTCATGGTTTGAGAATAATTCCCGCACCATGGTACTGTCGTATAGCTAGTTGGTTTTGCCACCTATTCATGATTTGATTTTCCTTTAATATTTCTTGAGGAGGAATATACAGGCCTGCCAAAACAGGGTTTTTCACCAGTGGATGCAAAAATGCCTAAGTATCCTAAAAAACATGCCCGCCCTAAATTATGGGTTAGAGTAAATGCCCGCAGCACATGGGGGTCTTGTAGATTGGTCTTCAGCCTACCTTACCATGTATTTATATTGTCTTGGAATTGGATGAAGAAATAGTTATGAACCTTCCAAAAGGGTGTTTTAGGAAGATTAGACCAAATTGAGAAATTTGTCGAAGTATGGAATTGGTGTTAAATCTTCCCAAGTGGCCTTAAGGAAATGCCCGTCATGCCTCATAGGATGATGTGAAAAATGTATTGAGAATGTGAGTCTCTAGAGTATTGTATGGATCATACAACCATGTCACTTGCCTCACCAAACTACAACATATATTTAAGGAATAATTGGTCCCAACAGCCTTAGTCAAAATTGGTCCCAGCAACCTTAAGAGATTGCCTGCCACAATTCATGGTTTGAGAAGAATTCCTGCACCATGGTACTGTCCTATGGCTAGTTGGTTTGGATAACTATTCATGATTTGAGTTTGGTTTAATTTTTCTTGAGAAGAAAGATACAGGCCTACCAAAACAGGGTGTTTCACTAGTGGATGCAAAAATGGCTAAGTAGCCTCAGAAAGATGCCCACTCTAAATTATGGGTTAGAGTAAATGCCCACAACACATGGGGGTCTTGTAGATTGGTCTTTGTCCTACCTAGCCATGTCTTTAGATTTTCTTGGAAGTGGATGAAGAAACAATTATGGACCTGCCAAAAGGGTGTTTTAGGTAGATTAGACCAAATTGAGAAATTTGTCTAAATATGGAATTGGTGTTAAATCTGCCCAAGTGGCCTTAAGGAAATGCCTTCCATGCCTCATAGGATGATGTGAAAAATGTATTGAGAATGCGAGTCTCTAGAGTGTTGTATGGAGCATACAACCATGTCACTTGCCTCACCAAACTACAACATATATTTAAGGAAATGATTGGTCCCAGCAGCCTTAAGAGAATGCTCGCCACAATTCTTGGTTTGAGAATAATTCCCGCACCATGGTGCCGTCATATGGCTAATTGGTTTGGATACCTATTCATGATTTGATATTTCTTTAATATTTCATGACAAGAAAGATATAGGCCTGCCAAAATAGGGTGTTTCATCGGTGGATACAAAAAGGGCTAAGTAGCCTCAGAAAGATGCCCGCCCTAAATTATGGATTAGAGGAAATTCTTGCAGCACAAGGGGGTCTTGTAGATTGGTCCTCGATCTACCTGAACATGTCTTCATATTGTGTTGGAAGTGGATGAAGAAACAGTTATGGACCTTCCAAAAGGGTGTTTTAGGCATATTAGACCAAATTGAGAAATTTGTCTTATGGAATTGGTGTTAAATCTTCCCAAGTGGCCTTAAGGAAATGCTCGCCATGCCTCATAGGATGATGTGAAAAATGTATTTAGAATGTGAGTCTCCAGAGTGTTGTATGGAGCATACAACCATATCACTTGCCTCACCAGAGAATCTCTAAGGAGGAATATATCAACCTACCAAAAGTG
Organism: Pseudotsuga menziesii; assembly: GCA_001517045.1. Lineage (NCBI taxonomy): Eukaryota > Viridiplantae > Streptophyta > Pinopsida > Pinales > Pinaceae > Pseudotsuga > Pseudotsuga menziesii. Next base: position 82,974 of record LPNX011120794.1, on the reverse strand, counting down.
CCTCCCAGCCATATTTGAACTATTCCAGTACTGACAAAACTGCCTAAGTGGCTTCACAGAAATGCCTGCCAGAGATTGTCCTAATGATGATAAATTTATCTGAGGGTATGGGGTTTTTCTTTGATGAAGTGGCTATCTTTCCATGTTCTTAATTTTTTTTATGGTGACCACATGAGGAAAATAGCAATCTACCAAAATAGAAGAAAAACGTTTTTGCATATTCAAAAGTATGAAAAAATTGACTAAGTGTTAAGAACAGGAGTTTGAGAGGTCAGTTGGAAATGACTGCCAAGGGATGTCTTTGTTCAAGTAAATTCATCGAATGTAATGGATCCATTCTTTAGTAATTTTTCCATCTGCTCATGACTTCAGGTCTCCATAGGGTGTTCACACATGTGAAATAGGAGTCTGCCCAAATAGGAAGAAATATGTTTTAATGCTCAAAAGAAGTTAGGAAGATATTTTGATATGCCCGCCAGAGGTTTAGGTTGTTGCAGTAAATTCTAAGGGTGACATGGTCTTGTTGAATAGTGGACTAGCTATCCAGCCAAACCTTTAGTTTTCTTAGTGATGGACAGATGAAAAAAATATGAGCCTCATGATGTGATGAGGTTGGAAAGACACATGATGGTGTCCTAATGTCTCATGATGTATTTGTTACATTCTGATAGTGGTTTGCAAGAGTATGATAATTTTTGAAATTTGAATAAGTGATGAAAAACTTCCCTAAAGTAGTTGCGTTATGAAAATGTCCACAATAATTCATTAGAAGAAGAAAATGCCCGCCGAGGAGAGACAAAGAAGCTTCAAAGGATGAAAGTGGTCCTAATGGAATCACCATGTTGGCCTCTTCCGATTGGGTGTCTCACACCTCAAATTGGATGGAAATAAAAATCTCATCGCGTTGACCTGGGGTTTGATAATAATTTTGGTAAAAATGCGTAAGCGACCTCAGTAAAATGCCCGCCATTTCCACTAGTTGATGGATTAAATTGTTCTGAGGGTATGGGTCTCTAGAGTGTTGATTGGTGCATCTAAACACATCATTATTTTGTCCAAAAACTCTCTGAAGATGAAGTTACCAGTATTCAAAAAGTGCCCTCTGGCTTGTTTTGCTCCAGTGCAGTAAAACGCCCGCCTGACTCAGAAGAATATGAGTCTGAAGGGAAATCATTTTGGCTGTCATGAATGGGATCTACTACATCATCTGGTATCATTGATTTAGGAGTTGGTGAAATTAAAAATCCCTCATGTTGACTTAGGGTTTTATAATTTTGTCCAAGTGGTAAATTTGTAGTTTAAAATCCTATTTTCAAATGCCCACCAATTGATGAGTGTGTGTCAATTAATTCATCAAATTACATGTATGTGTTCCTTGTTGAATTGTTTATCCAGTCATGGTTTCATTTTTCCCTATGGAGGTCACATTAGTGAAAAATTAACCTTCCATGTTGAAAACAAATCATGTTCACACAGCGTATGAGTTTTCCTGCACATAGATTAAATGTTCAGGTAAACAGGGTATTCCCAAAAGACCGAACACCTTGAGCAACCGCTTCACACAAATAGATCACAGATCAACACACCGATGTTTGTCACATGGTTAAAACCCTCAAGAGGGAAATAGTCCATGGCCCCACCCAAATAGCTACTTGGAGCAATTTATTATGTAAAAGAAAGAAAGTTACATGAGCTTCTCATAATCGATCAACTAGCCAAGGACCCTCTATGCTCTTTAAATAGAGATCATAGACCAATCAAGTGTTAAGGAATGGATCAGTGGTAGGTATGATCTAAGAGAAGTTGAACCATTGGATCACTCTATGTCTAAAACATATCGTGACCGTCGGATTAGAATATTTACAAATGCATACTAATGCATACTAAAGAAACACACTTTTACCTAACGGATATATTACACAAGTTGATCTTAACTAACTCCTAAGTGTCTAAATATCCTAACATCCCCCCTTAAGAACAACTTGGAATAGGATAGAAGTATTTACAAAAGTGACACTATTAGGAGAAGGAAGGAGGCATTAGAGCCTGTCCCCCCTTAAGGACACATTCCTGAACTCCTATATAGACCGAAGTTTAGAAAAAATCACTTCTGTTAGAGACTTGGTGAAGATGTATGCAACTTAAACATCTGTAGGGCAATAGAGAACTTCAATAACACTATCATGAACAATATTTCTGATGAAGTGCATGTGTAGCTCAATGTGTTTGTTGCGCTGATGTAGAAATGGATCTTTGGCAAGCTTGATGGCACTTTGATTGTCACACCAAAGTGGAGTAGGTTGTTGTTGCTCGAATCTAAACTCTGAAAGGATCTGTCGAAGCCATAAAGCTTCCTAACTGGCATTAACTGCAGCTCGATATTCTGCTTCTACTGAAGAAAGAGCAAGAGCTTGTTTTTTCTTACAAGCCCAAGTGATAGGTCCAGATCCCAGACTGAAAACATAACCTGCAGTAGAATTTTGATCATTAGGATCGCTAGCCCAATATGAATCAGTGAAACCAACCAACAAAGGTTTCCCTCCTGTACTGTAATGAATCCCAAACTGAATTGTACCTCGAATATATCGAAGTATTATTTTTGTTGCTTTCCAGTGACTTTCATGAGGAGTTTGCATATAACAGGAAACATGACCAATGGCAAAGGAAAGATCAGGATGGGAATGAGTCAAGTATAAAAGACTACCAACAAGCTGACGATACAAGGTGGCATCTACTTCAGGGGAAGTACAAGTGGCAGGAAGTTTGACTCTAGACTAGAAGGGAGAAGGGGCTGGTTTACAATATTCCATGTGGAAGCGACGAAGAAGGTCACAAGCATACTTAGACTCGGAAATAAATGTTCCTTCTTTGGTTTGCAAGACTTGGAGACTAAGAAAATAATGCAAATGTCCTAAGTCTCACATTTCAAAATTTTGCTTAAGACTAGATTTCACATGGGTTATAAGTTTAGGGTCACTACCAGTAAGGATAAGATCATCAACATAAAGAAAAAGTATGATGAGATGGTTTCCTACTTTCTTGGTATAGACATTGGGGTCAGAATGGCATCTAGAAAAACCAGTGTCAAGGAGAAAGCTATCCATTTTGGCATACCAAGCTCTAGGAGCTTGCTTAAGGCCATATAAGGATTTATTAAGGAGACAAACAAGGCTAGAGTTATTCTGAACATATCCAAGAGGTTGTTCCATGTAAATTTCCTCATGTAAATCACCATGTAAGAAGGAATACTTGACATCCATTTGATGGACTTCCCAGTTATGTAAGGCTGCAAGGGAAAGAACAAGTTGGATGGAGTTCATTTTTGCTAAAGGTTTCATTGTATTCAATCCCTTCAACTTGGGAAAAACCTTTGGCAACTAACATTTCCTTAATTCTTTCAACACTTCCATCCGATGCATACTTAGTTCTGTAGACCCATTTACATCTGACAAGTTTTCTTCCTTTTGGAAGAGGAACAAGATCCCAAGTATCGTTCGCCATTAAGGAACGATATTCTTCATCCATAGCTGCATCCCAATATGGATTTCCTGAAGCTTCTGCAAAAGTTTCTAGATCATGATTCTCGAAAACTTGAGCCAAAAGAGAAGAGGCTCACTGAAACTGAGAACGTGTTCGACGTTGATCTCTAATATCATCATCAAGATCACCAGCTGCTTCACATGTTGAACAGACTCATCGAGGAAGTATTGGTGCTGGTGCAATTTGAGGAACATGAGCAAGAAGAGGTGGATTTTCATCCTCACTGTCATCATTAGAAACTGGAGTTGGAAACCTGTCAAGGAAGTTGGAAGAAGAAGAAGAAGGCACAATCGTTGAATCAGGATCGCAAGCCAAAGATGGCACACCCACCAAGTTATGCTCGCAGGACAAGAGATTTTCATCAAACTTAACATCTCTTCTAATGATTATATCATGTGAATGGAGTTGAAGAATTCTATAACCTTTTACATCTTCAGAATATCCAACAAATATGCACTTTTCACTTTTAGGCTGCAATGCTTTGCGTTTTTCATCCTGAACGTGAGCCCATGCTTCACAACCAAACACACGAAAGTGACTTACATCTAGTTTAATTTTACTCCATGCTTCTTCCGGTGCTATACCTTGTAAAACTTCAGTGGGTGTGCGATTAACTATGTAATTTTCACAAATTATGGCCTCAACCCAATATTGAAGACTTAGTCCCTTAGATTGGATCATACAATTAGCCATTTCTTTTAAAGTGCGGTTGTTTCATTTAGCTACACCATTTTGTTGTGGTGTATATGGAATAGTGTGTTGTTGTTGGATTCCTTGTTTAGTGCAGAAAGTAGTGAACTTGTTGTTAACATATTCTCCTCCATTGTTAGATCTTAACTTAATAATTTGATGACCAGAGTGTTTTTTAACAAGGGCCTTGTAGGCCAAGAACATGTTAAATACTTCGCTCTTAATTTTTAGGAAGTAAACCCAAGTGCGTCTGGACTAGTCATCAATAAAAGTTAAGAAGTATTTGAAACCAAAAAAGGAAGCCAGTGGAAGAGGACCACACAAGTCACTATGCACAAGCTCCAAAGGAACTGAGGCGTGCCAAGAGGCACGTTTGTCAAACCTGTCCCGATGATGTTTTTCGAGTACACAACTGGAACAAACACCATCCTTGCAAGATACCATTGGAAGACCAGTCACCATATTGTCTTTATATAGTTGTTTCAATGAGCGATAATTTAAGTGACCAAATCGCTCATGCCAAAGTTTGCTCAAGTAATCACTATGAGCAACAAAAACTGAAGGAAAAGGTGATGACCCAAAGTTGTTAAATTTGTACAACCTGGTAATATCATCAACAGTTCCAGTAGCAAGGACATTTTGAGGATTTTTAAAATCCTTGATTACAACTTGGTGAGGTGTAAACGTCACAGTTTTACCTTCACCTGAATGAGTAATTTGATAGACTAATAACAAATTGCAGGAAATTTTTCGAACACATAGTACATCACTGAAATGACCATTTTCTACTGGAACTGTTCCAGAGCCTACAACACTTAGAGATCTATCATCACCAACAAATATTTGTTTGGTGTTACATTCATGCATAGTAGAAAATAGGGTTTGATCCTTAGCCATATGATAAGATGCTCCAGAATCAATAAGCCATTCATTTGAAGTAGAAGAAGAAGATGCAATATAAGAGTAACCAGAAGCACAAAGTGCATGTCCATGAGAGTTAGATTCTGAAGACAAATCTATGCTGATGTGGTGCTTCTTCATTGTTGCTTCCAAGGCTGCCATCTTCTTGAAACACTTAGATTCATCATGATTATCTTTCCCACAAAAATTGTAATGATGCTCAATCTTCTTTCCTTTTTGCTTGGATCCTTTGTCATTTTTTAAAGAAGGAGCTGACTGAGAGGGTTTAGGACCCTTGTTGTTTGGCTTATTATTGTGAAAATTCTGTTTCTTGGGAGGCTTGGACTTTTCTTTCTATTGGGACAATAAGGCTTTCCCAGATGTATCTGCATTGTTAATTATTCCAAGATGAACGAGCTTATCTTGCTCTCTAATTAAGGAATCACAAGGATTCAAGACTAGGCTCTTGATAGCTAATTGCAGTCAAGGATTCTTTCATGGAGTAGAATGTAGATACAAAAACAGAATATGCAGGTCCAATTTTGGAAAGAATATGATAAATACATTGTTTGTCTTCTTTCTTAATCTTGCATTCTGCACATAAGAGACTAAGAGTTTTATAATTAGATAAATAGTCTTGAATGCATCAAAAATCATTTGAATTCAAGGAAAGCAACTCATTCTCAAGTTGATGACCCCGAATTTCATTGTGTTTACCAAACACAGATTCCAACTTTTTCCAAGCTTTATCAAGTTCATCAATTCTAGAAATGTGGAATTGCAAATCAGTAGAGATTGACATCCCAATCAATCCACGATCTTCATCACATCTATTTTCCCATTTAATTTTCTTATCATCATCAATGGTTTTTGTTTCTTTCCCTAAGGTTATCCTGAAAAGTCCCCTACTTCGTAGAACATTCTCCATACGAGATTTCCATGAAAAATAGTTAGAACTTGTAAGTATAATATCACAAGGGGTGGTCATACTATAAAATAATGGTTGAAAAAATAGAAACTAATTGTCTGGTTGCAAAGAGCTCGAAAAAATATGCGGTTTAAAAAAAATGGCACTGAAAACTGATTCTGGATGATGAAGTTATGCTTGATCAAAGAAAATGTTGAAGATGTCCCCAATAGTGACGTGGCAGATATTAACTTGACCAAATAAAATAAAGAACCCCCCTCTTCCCAAGATCAACCTTTGACAATCAATTTACAATAAAGTTGCTTTGAAGTGAATCACTTTTGTATAATAAGTGAGTTTCACTTTTACAATAATGTTACTTTTAAATAGTGCAGCAATCAATTAAAAGACTTAAGTGACTCACTTTTTATTTTATTTTATTTATGTAAGATGCACTTTTACAATAAAGCAACTTTGGACCAAGTGAGCTAAGTTTAAAATGTACGTAAAAGAATGGAAAGAGGAAGGGGGATTTTTTTTTTTTACTCTTCTCTCTTGTTCTCCGTGCTTGCCTTTTTTTCTTCATATTTGTCAAAATGGGTGTTTCTGGGACAAACGGAAATAGTTTTCGATGAAATGAAAACTATTTCCCAATGGAAATGGCGCTTCGGATGCAATGGAATAGCTCCCATAAGAAAAAAATGCACAGAAAATCCAGAACCAGAAACCCTTTCAAAGTTTCTGCAACACCGGTTCCAGATCTAGATCAAAACCAAAAGCAGCTCTTCATAAAAGCTCTAATACCATGTTCAGGTACATAGGGTATTCCCAAAAGACCAAACACCTTGAGCAATCGCTTCACACATATAGATCACAGATCAACACATCGATGTTTGTCACGTGGTTAAAACCCTCGAGAGGGAAATAGTCCATGGCGCCAGCCAAATAGCTACTTGGAGCAATTGATTATGCAAAAGAAATAAAGTTACATGAGCTTCTCATAATCAATCAACTAGCCAAGGACACTCTATGCTCTTTAAATAGAGATCATAGACCAATCGGGTGTTAAGCCATGGATCAATGGTAGGTATGATCTAAGAGAATTTGAACCGTCGGATCACTCTATGTTTAGAACATACTGTGACCGTCGTATTAGAATATTTACAAATGCATACTAATTCATACTAAGGAAACACACTTTTACCTAACGTATATATTACACAAGTTGATCTTAACTAACCCCTAAGTGTCTAAATATCCTAACATTAAAAATATGTAATAAAAAAGTTTTTCAGATGCCAACACAAGCCAGAGATTTAAATAAATATTGCTCAAACAGTTAATTAAAAAAATATGAAATAAATAAGAGACATAAAAAAAAACAAAGTTTATTATTTAATTAACATACATAAATTTAATTTATTTCGAAGAGATTGATGCTTTCTTTCACAACCTACAAGCAGTCTCGTATTGATCGTTGAAAACATTGGATTCGGAGATGAATTCTCTATAATGTTATCTTATATGCCGATAAATACAAAACTCCATCATACAAAAAAAAATCATTAACTTTCAATAAATACATGTATACATTGATATGCCAACTAAAAAGCATTTTTTATTATATGCCAATAAATACAAAACTCCATCATACAATTTTTTTTCATTAAATTTCGATAAATACATATATACATTGATTTATACATGTCCAGCATGTTTCAAAGATGGATGCAATGCATCCTCTTGAGCATAAGACAAATCTGAATTGTCTCTCTTTCCTTTCGTAGAAGACTATAATTGTATTGGAGTTGAACAAGGTACTTATTGTGATTTCTTTTCAAACTTTTTAAATCTCTGTAAAACTTTTTTAAAATTTTCAAGCAAAACATTTTTTCCCGCCATCAGTTTGCTCAACATTTCCACATTTTTCTTATACTTTATTGATTCCTATTCTTCCTTGACCTCCAATTCGTCTCTAGTATGTTTCAACTGGCTTTTAACTTTAGTCAATTCATGTTTCAAATTATGTATTTCTTTCTCCTGCTCTTTTTCCCTCAACTTTGTCTCGTTGGGAAGGACAGGAATTACACTCATCACAGAAGCTAACCCTTTTAATTCCTTCTCCAAATCAGAAATTATGGATTTAGGTGTTTGAATTTCCATATCACATCCCAAATGATGAACTTTTCTACCTTCTGAGAGTTTTGATTCCATCTCCCTTATTTTTGCATCTTTCCCAGCCATATTCTCTTTCATTTCTTTATGTAACGGTGATGATCCATACAAATCACCTAGTGTAAGGCTCGCTGCGAAGCTTTCTTGTAGCATCTTCTCTCGTCTTGCTAAGGACTTCTCTCACTCGTTTAAGGACATTGTACCTCTAGGTGTAGTTTTCTTTCTTCCATTACCCTTACCATCGTCTCCTTTGGTACCCTTACCTTCACCCTCACCACCTTCTTCAATAGAAATTTCTTTTCGTCTACTTTTTTTTTTAAGTTTTAAAGTTTCAGAGATCCTTGCTAACCTTGTTCCTTTCGGCTCATCAGCTTTCCTAGAAATGTTTTTTCTCAAATCGAAAATTATTGATTCTAATTCTCCAACTTTTTTTCCATGGCTTCCCTCCTATTCTTTCAAATTCTACTGATATTCTTGTACTACCTGTTCATATTCTTTAATTTTCTTCTCCGTTACCTTTAAAGGACCCATTTATATCCTCATTGGTGGTACATTGAGAACATGTGGTCTTTTTTTCAACTCTTCTTTGAGTTCACTCACTTCAGCATTAGCCTTTTCCAAAGCCTCTTCATATGCAACCCTCATGGACTGAATTATTTTTTGAGCAACATCAGTGTGTTTATCTTCTTTGGATAATAATTTAACCATTTTTTTTCCCTTTTATAATCCTATCTGCTCTAAAATTATTGTCCACAACTATCTTCTGCAATGCTGCTATCTGTTTTAGGCATTGTAAAATATTATCATCTTTTCTCAAGCACTCTTCTGCCCAATTGCATATATAGGAAGCTTGTTCCTTGAAATGCTCCATTTTATCATATAGGATGAACACATACCTACTATCAAACTTATATGATGCAATGTCTAAATGCACAGAGGAATCCCCTGATTCTGATTTGGAAGAACAATCATACTCAATTGCCAATTGTTTAGGAGGAATTCTATCAAGAATGTCTTGAGGAATGGAAAAGTGAGCAGTAGTTTGTTCCATTTCATTACCTATCACCCCCTCCTAATGACCTCTATCTACTTGCCCCTTAAACTCTTTCAAAGTTATGTAAGCATGAATTTCATTATTTGTGACCAAATCAGGATACTGTACTCGTAATTCTCCATGGTGCTCAGGACTTTGTACTGGCGATTCCTCATTTTGATCAACATGGTGTAATGGTAATTCCCCATGGTGTCCAGGATATTGTACTAATTCTTATTTATGTTGAGGAGATTGTACTGGAAATTCCTCATTATGTCGCCTACTTTTACGTTTCTTAACATATGTTTTATGAACAGGTGGTTTTGGCAAAGACATTTTTCCATGATGGTTGATATCACCAATCTCTGTTTCAGTAGCATGGGGTCGACATAAATCAATAATGTTTTGAAGTGTTCTCGAGAAACTAAAATTAACCTTCCTTAATTGGCTCTCTTATAGGGCAGAGTGGAGCTTCTTAGCCACTAGATAAGGAATATATACAGGTATATCTTCCACCCAATGTATCACTACCCGCATACATTCACTCGAAATGTCAACCCTATGATGATTCAGAATTTTCATAAGGATAATCTGAATCAAAGTTTTTTATATTCTAGGAGGGACATATTGCATTTTTAAACCATTCCTTAGAATATTTACTTCTCTCCCACAAATTTTACTATCATCTGGTTCTTCTCCTGTCTGGGGGTTTTCCTTAAGCTTAAAATCACTCCCCCTCTGCATGGAATATTTGTAGCTCAGGAAACCAAATCAGGGTCTAGGTATACCCGCTTCCCAAACATTATGAGTTCCATATTCCTAGCATCATATTTCAAAATTGCCTCATCCATCTCCTCATCAACATAACTAAACATTCCCCACAAAAAGTCGAAAACTTTTACTTTCCTCGGGATAGTTTCCATACATGGTGGCCACATCTTTGCATCTCTCCATGCATCAGATTTCTCCTGTAATTTTTTCATTGTTACCCTATCATCTATAGATGACTGTGTTTCAACTGGGGTTGCAGAGGAGGATGCCCGCATTTTAGCTGCGCTCGTCATGCTGGACGCCCCTGTTTGAATTCCAGCCATGGTTATCCAGGTTCAAAGAGGAGGTGAGGTGATGCACGCATACTGTATTTCAGGCTCACAAATTCTCCCCACAGACCGATTTTCAAGCTCACAAATTATGCCCGCAAAGAGGTTTTCAACAACAAATCAACGCTTTGCTTGGGTATGCACTTTGGAAATAAAAATATCATCATGACATAAAAGATATAAACATGTGCCTCTACTCTTCAACAATTAAATATCATTCATGATATTCTTCTTCATCGAACTCAACATCTGCATCAGGATCTGGTTCAGAATACATATTCATGAAAGGCTCATTCACATCAACATCATCATCAATGGCATCTTCGCTAATATAGTCATCTACATCATCAATGAGATCATAGTCTACTACATTTGGATGATCAACCTCTTCAACTTCTTCATCAAACACATCGACTGCAGCCACCTACTCCTGATCTGAATCATCATCATCGTCTTCTTCTTCGTGATTATCTTCATCATCTACATGATTATACTTTACTAGTCTTCCTCTTGGATCGTATCTAACAACATATAACCAACCTTTTTTACCTGGTACCTCTGAGTAAAAGACTTGCTCACATTGACTTGGAAGAACATAAGGCTTTTTACTCGGTTCAAATGCCCTTGTATTAACCATGGTAAATCCATTAGCATTCTCAATAATAGTTCTTTCAAAATCACATTCATGCATCTGTAGCTTGTACCACTTCACCTCAAACAAAACTATTTTAAAGGAATTAAAATCACGCTCAATTATGTCCTCCAAATTCCCATAGTACCTATTCTCAATTTCTTCTGGATGTCTGTCACTTCTAGAGGAAACACTGGTGTCCTTAAACATTGCATTTATCCCACAATACGAGGTTTTCATCTTATCATCCAACATTTTGATACGAAATTTAAGACCACTCCACCACATAGCCTTGTGATGTTTCAACTACAACATTGACAACAAGTAAAAAATACATTGTGAATTAATAAACCTCATATAGGACTTAGAAAATATATTTGAAAACTTAAACAAACCAAATACATTGAAAAAATGGGAAGTAACTAGAAAAATGCGAGTAAACATTTTACTTGCCTTTTTATATTTTAAACCATAGGCTAAATCAACTTCCCTTTGTGACGTAAGATCAGGAAATTGATGTCGATGATGATGAGTTGTTTTAATCATCTCACTGAACCCTTCCCATGATAACCTACTGAAGCATTCTTCATAATATTATATCCAATGCTCCATCCAATCAAGGTTGTTTGCAATGTATAAATCTAAATCATCCCACACTCGAACAACTATATGAAAAAATAACAATTCATTATCATTAACTAGATATCATTACATGCATAGTTTAATACAGTTGAATATGCAGGATTAATAAAAAATAACAAATCAGTATGATAAAATAAAATTGGAAAAATACATGATATATTAATTCCACAAAATCTAATAATTACCTTTCACGGTCCTCATTGTACCTTTCCCAATAGGACCTCCCCTTCAAATTTGTTGATGGAGTTGAGATGCCAAATGCGAGGCACATTCATATTTTCTACTAATTTAGGTATATATTCACTAATATACACCATGCATTGATATATGATATATCCCTCAACCATATAACCCTCAGGACGTGCTCTTTGTCTAACAAGATCCTTCAACGACTTCAACTGCCTCTCCACCATCCACATTGACCTTGTGTGTACCGGTACACATAATTGAATCTCCTCAACTTGGTGTATGAGGTAATGTTCTTGTGCATTGAAAAATGCTGGAGGTAGATATTGTTGCATTTCACACATTAGTCGGGGAATTTCTCTCTTCCAATACCTTATATCTTCTTTATGGATTTCTTTTGAGCAAAGCTACCTACAAATGATGCAATAAAATAATATCAAGCCATATATAAAATTTGCAAGCAAAACATAATATGTCAATAAGTTCTGCTACAAATCACAGACTAAGTACATTTTCCATATAAAACATTAATTACTGACCTCATGTATTTTCCAAGAACATAAATAATTTGTTTTATGTTGTTGTCAAAGTTGTCTGGGAGAGATAAAGGTAGAACATACTGTATCAAAAAACACATAATTATTATTTATTTCCAAGTAAGAGAATACAATTAATAAAATAGTGCATACCAATAAGTAAATATATTAAAAGCTCACAATTAACTTAATGAATGTATGCCATTCATGTGTTTTAACCCCACCAAAATCACCTTTTTCGTTAAGATATTCTTTATGTTAGACGAAAACCCGTCGAAAACTTGATTTTTCTGATGACCTCTTTTACAATATTGCTCTGTTGTTCCGTCAAGCACCAAGGAAGACTAATATTCTGTTAATGGCCATCACCATTAGAATTAATGATCACACTTTGTAATGCATGATTAGCTTCTTGGGTGTCACTACAAATCTTTCCAATTCTTTCTTTGTTAGTCCTTCCATCTAATATTCACCATAACAATTCTGTTATGTTCTTCCCGATATGCATTGTATCAAACAAATGAACTATTTGTAGGTGCTCGTAGTATGGAAACCTACTGAATTGCATCAACTAAATTTTCATTCCTCATGGAATCCCATTCGCGCCTTAATGGCATTCATGAAACACCAACAAAATCAAATTAACACTAATTAATCAATATAAGTACATATCGTGCTGACCATAATTCACTTAAAAAAATTTATTTATATAATATATGATACAAGTTGAATTTGATTGTCATTGATGTCAAAGGAGTTCAGTGAATGACAAAAGGATAACCAAAGACATGATGCCAGGGTAAACTGAGTGAAAGACAAAGGAATGAAAAAGAAAGTAATGACATGGAAAGTATGATGATGTGGCATGTATGGTGAGACTAGAAAGACACATAATGGTTTTCTGGTGCTATCAGGAAGTTAGTGTTGTAATCTGACATCATTCTGGAAAAATATGGCAACTTCGTGAAACTTTGGAAATTGACAAGTATGAAAAAGTAGTCAAAATAGTATTTTCCTTCTTTTGGTAGATTGATATTTTGCATGTGTGACCATTGTAAGTCAGCCTGAAATTATGGCTGGATATTAATTTCAACAAAGAACAAATCCATGCCAATTGATGAACCTATTGACATACACCCAACATTTGGCAGGAATTTGAAAGTGGTCTTCCAAACTGCTTATTGACACTTAGACAAATCTTTTCAAACCCTAAGTCACCAAGGTGATTTTATTTTTTTCATCAAACTTGGAGAGTGAGACATCCAAAATGTGAGGAACATCATACTGACTCAACCATGCCAATATTCTCTCCTACAACTGCATCATCTAACCTTGGCGGACATTTTACTGGGATAGTGCAAATGAAGGTGAGAGGCACTTTTGGCATATTGATATCATCCTCCTAAGAGTATCTTTCGGAAATATGAAACCATGGTTGGATGCACCAACCAACATAACAGAGCCTATCACTTTCAAATAATCTTTCTCATAATCCTATTAGAGGTGGCGCGCATTTCCTTGAGGCCACTTACACAGATTTTACCAATAATTCCATACTTAGGCAATTTGTCCAAAACCTAAGGTGGATTTTTCATTTCACCCAAAACCTGAACTAATGCTACTAGATGATATATTACACCTTACTGAGCACACCTATGTTATTTTCACTCCCAACCTCATCTTCATTTTCCCTAGGTGGGCATTTTACTGAACTTTGGTGTAAGACGCCTTGAAACCCTGTTTTGGAAGATCCATATCTTCTTCCTCAAGCATTATCAAACCAATGTGAGAACATGGTCAGGTAGAAAAAACATACACCTACAGGATGACCAGGTGGTGTAGTCATTTTATTCAACCAACAAATTATGGCAGGCATTTCCCTAGAGCAATTCTGACTAATTTGACCAAAAATCCTTCTTTTGGGAGACCTGTATCTTCTTCTTCAAGGAGTTTTTCTAAGAACAAAGGCCATGGTCAGATAGATATTTCAACAAAATATGGGATTGTAGGTCATGGTGGGAATTTTATTCTTCTTATGAATTATGGTGTTCATTTTCATAAGGAAGCTGCTTTAGGGAAGTTTTTCAACACTTAGTCAAAATCCCCAAATTATCATACCATTACCAACTACTACCATAATGTAAAAATGACATCATGAGACATTAGGACACCAACATGTTTTTTTCAACCTCATCACACATGCCATATCAACACTTGTTTTGTCATTAATGACCTCCTTTGACATCAATGACAACCATACTCAACAGTGTCCAACAATACATAAATAATTTGGCATACCTTGATGATTTCTATTATATTCCAAATTCCATAGGTGAGGTGTCATTCTTCGTGGTTTGTTTCCATTCTCTTCTTTACCATTGAATTTTTCTTTATTTGTAGTTCGATAACTATGTTTCTTAGGCAGAAAGTGCCTATACTCATCAAACACTTCCTTTGCTAAACTCCTTGAACAACAAGATTTTATCTTGGGACCGCAAGCTGGACATGAAAATTTACCCTTTGTTTGAAGACCTACAAGATATATGAATTAGTGTAGCGAATTAGAATTACCATTTAAAATAATGCATGATATTTTCAATAGATATATATAATTTTAAAGAACAAAAGAAAGTAACAATATAGCACAAAAATGTGTGAACACGGGTGCATCATGAATTGTCCATCCAAGTATTCCATGGAATTGAAATCGTCTTTTCCCTATTGGTCTAGAGATGTCATACATAGTGACACCAGCCCATAACTTCAACAACTCGTCGATAAGAGGCTCAATATATACATTCATATATTTAACCTGGTACTTACCTAATTGGTCCAACATACATGATTAATTATATTTAGCTATATGTCGTTATATATAAAAGACATAATTATCATGCACAAAGAAATGAAATATTTAGTGATCATACTTTCAAGTAAAAAAATACAAATTAATTAAATACCTGGAACAATCATTGCCAGCATTGTGTGCTCTCTCTTGACCGACATCCAAGGAGGAAGGTTATTGTTTATAACAAAAACAGGCGAAACTGAGTAGGTAGAATGAGGCTCTCCAAATGGATTGACACCATCAACTGCCAACGAAAGTTTAACATTACGAGGTTCTAATTTGAAAATTGGCCACTTTTCTTCGATGCACGTAAATTTAGACCAATTTGCAGGAATTCGAAGAAAATCGTCTTGACTTCTGTTCTTTGCATGGAAATCCATAAATTGTGCTATAATTTGACACCTGAACAACCGCTGGAGACGTGGAATTATCAGAATATAACAAAGAACTTTGTGAGGCACCTTTTTTGTCACTTTATCGGTTCGATACCTACTTGTTTGATATTGTGGGCATTAATTTTCTAATGCATATTGTCCATAGTATATGATATGATCGATAGGACATGCATCAATAGCTTGATACTCCATTCCAAATTCTTTCATAATCACATATATCTCTCGATATGTGCATGGTAAAATATTTGACGTTGGTAATAGAAATTCACCTAACAATCTACAAAATTCAAAAGAATAAGTCAATGTAAACAATATTAATCATCAAAATCGCATCCATACTTTACAAATTAGATAACAATAGCAATATAGTAAAAAAGGAAACCCTTTATGTACATGTGAACATGCAGACATAAATAATTAACAAATTACATACCTTAGTATCTATGTGAGACAGGTGTTTGATAAACCATTCAAAACCTTCAAGTTCACTAACAACAATATAGCAGATAGAAGATTTGTTTTTGAGCCTTCATAAAGAGGTTGACGTTCCTTCTCGTGTAGAGGATCAACATCATGACTATCATCCTGGTTCTCCTCATCCATTGGAGCAAATGTGTCTTGGATCAATCTATGTATCTCATCTTCCTGATTTTTATCACTAACGTTATCTCCATCCATATCATCATTAAGAACTTGATCAGCTTCAATATTCTAATCTAGATGTTCGTCACCATGTAAATGAGTATTTCTGCTAGTACTTGGCAAATAACTCTCTGGAAGGGGACATTTTGGGGGCATTGTCTATATATTTACAAACACGTAGTAAAGTTAGTGTGTATAGAACATATAATAAAATGATAAGACATTTTACTAAAATTCATGACATGATGACTATTACAGAGATCACATTAAAAATTCAATAACCTCTTACCAAGGAACGATATTCATTACCCCCTTTGGCATGCCCCTTTTCCCTACAATGTCTTTCAGTTGTCATTCTTAAAATTCTTCTTCTTTGCAAGCCCCTGCAATCAGAACAAGGGAAATAAAATTTTCCGTCTCCCCTCACCTCTAATGCCGCTCTAAACTGAGAAAGCTTCCTTGCATTTTAATTCATAGTGAAAAATCCTGCTAGTGACAAGTAATTGTCTTACCTACACCATACCAAACAATAACTTGTCAAATACATTAGATATAAGTATATTTCTAAATTCAGTATATTATATACCAATTTCTATAAAGAAAAACATGAAGACTATGATGAATAGGATTGTCATTAATGACAACATTAATTACAATCATTTTGGAAAAATATGGTAATTTGGTGAAAAACAGGAAAATGATTGTGTTGGAAAACTGGCTCAGGTAACCTTAAGAAAATTCCCGCCACAAATTGTGTGTTGAAGAAAATGCCCGCACCATATGGGGGTCTTGTAGATTGATATTTGGCCTACCTGACCCTGTCTTGAGATTGTCTTGGAAGTATCTAAGGAAGAAGTTATGAACCTGCAAAAAAAGTGTTTTAGGCATATTGGAACAGACTAAGAAAATTGTCTGTGTTGGAAAAATTGGCTCATGTGGCCTTGGGAAAATGCCCGTCGTACCTTATAGGTGTATGATAAAAATTATCTAAATCTATCATCCTACAGCTTGTTGAAGAGAATATATCACCATGGTCTCATCTATCAAAGAAGATGTTTTATGACAAAGATAATGGTCTGCCAAAACAGAGTTTCATCCTGTTTTGCACTATTCCAGTACTGGAAAAACTACCTCAGTGGCCTCAAGGAAATGCCCTCCCTATATCATAGGATGATGAGAAAAATAATATGAAAGTGTTAGGATATAGCTTGTGTATGGATGCATCTAACCATGGTCTCAGTTATCCTGTGGAGTGTTTTATGACAAAGATATAAATCTGCCAAAAGTAAGAAAAATATTATTTTGCATTTTAAAAAAACAAGAAAATTGGTTGTGTTAGATTCAGGAAATTAAAAAGGAATTTTGAAAAGCCCGCAAGGAGGGGTTATTTTGATGATAAAATTAATCAGGTAGCATAGGCATGTTCCTTGGTGAACTGACTATCCATCCATACCTTCAGGTTGTCTTGTCATGTTCTCATATGCAAAATATCAATCTGCCAAAAATAGGAAAAATAATATTTTGCATAGTGAGAACAAAATAAATTTGGCCAAGTGTTAAAAATAGGAGTTGGAGAGGTCATTTGGAAATGCCCTCCAATGGATGTCTTTATGCAAGTAAATTTATCAAATGTCATGGATCCATTCTTTGGTAAGTTTTCCATCTGCTCATGACTTCAGGTCTCCATAGAGTATTCACACGTGTGAAATAAGAGTCTGCCAAAATGGGAAGAAATATGTTTTGATGTTCAAAAGAGGTTGAGAAGCTATTTTGAATTGATTTTCAGAGGTTGTGTGTGTGTCAATAGATTTATCTTGTGATATGGTCTTGTTCATTGTTAAAATGGCTATCTGGACATGCTTGTAGGTTTCCTTATGGTGATCACATGAGGGAGAAATCAATATGCCAAAGTAGAAGAAAATTTGCTTTTACAAGTTAAAAACAATTTTGTCTAAGTGTTGAATTAAATAGTTTGGAAGCATATATGCTGATGTGGACAATACTGAAGACAAGATAGTAATGGTGTATGGACAGAGTTGAGACAGGGCTGCAATATGTTGTATGTTGAATGACTTGCTGAGTATAGAATGAAGACTTGCTGATTGGTATTTTTGATGTGTCTGCCTATGGAAAACTTTTGAAGAGTGATGTATCAATTGTAATTTGTAATCTGAAATTTGTATAGGGAGGTTGGGTGGAGCTGGGGAAAGACTTATTGGTCTTTTGACAAGTTGAAGCTTGTTTGGATGTTGTAGCATCCCAGTCAGTTGTAGTTGACTGAACCATTTTGGTGGGTGGTGCCATCTTATGGGTTGTAGCCCATATTGGAGATTGAAGTCTCCACTTATATAAAGATTACAAAATTTTATCTTGTGTCACTTGTGCAATGTCTTGATAGTGATGTGCTTAATTGATGAATGACATCTACCTAGTTGATATTGTTCTTTGATA
>LPNX011120794.1:23530-64174 GCA_001517045.1 Pseudotsuga menziesii | reverse complement strand
CCCCCCCCCCCCCCCCCCCCGCCCCCCACTCTTAGTGAGCATTGTGTCTAACAGACTGAATTTTTCATTGATGCCAACAAAAGTTGTGCAGTGGCCTTTGATTTACTCATAAGGAGACCTTGATAGTTTGGGCATTGGAACACTAGGTGGCCCAAATGGTCCAAATGAAAGTTGTCCTTATACTGTGGAAAGTAATTAACACTATGTCAATGAACAATATCTTAGTGGAGCATCGGGTCTATAAAAAAAATGAATTGGATAGAGTCATTGTTGACTGGACCCTCTTGTTGCAATTACTCTAGTTTAAATAAAAGGACAGAGTTACAAGGTTGTTAAATTCATTCGTAAGGTACATGACAGAAGAATACAACTGTTATTTTGAGCCTCAATGTTAGTTTGTATCCCCCAAAAAAGGATGCATGCTTACCTTTTATGAATTTACGGCCAGATGATTGTTGCATAGTATGACTGATCTCTCTAGTTTTGGATATGGTTGATAAATAAATCTAGGCTCAATATTCTCTCAATCAATCACAACTATAGCAAATGTGCCAAAAATGCATGAATTAGGCAGTACAACGGATGGATGAATCCATGCACATTCTCACATTACGCTTTCAATTATGGAAGGATTGAGTTTTTATCCTGGAGACTCCGGAGGCACTTTGTGTGCTTGTCAGAGAGGGACTAGGAGGTAGATGATGTAGCTTGTTGATCATTTTTATAAATAAAACACTTCTTTCAAACAGGGTACCCCTTCACCCAGACCCAATAGATTTGTAACACAAAATAAAATTTTAAACCAGAGTAGAGTAGAAAAAAGAGAAGCCTACTCTAACTCAACAAGGATAAATATTAATTCCATTACAACTTGACTCGCGCGTAAATATCCAAGAGCTATTAATGCCATTACAAATTGACCCACACGTAAACAGCCTTTGAAAGTTGGCATTGGTTTCTTGGGTGTGCAAAGATAGCCATATATCATCGATATAGAGACCAAATTTCGTTGAAAATTAAAAACGTCGATATTGCCACAATTTTTCCGCCCTGATAAAAAAAATGAAGTATTAATCCGTGAATGTTCAAAAAGTGGAATTATTTCGTGGAAAAATCCTCCCAAATGTATTAGTGCATGAAATGATGTAAAATAAGAAAATAAATGTGCAATTAGGCTCCACCGAGTGCAAGGTAACCCAAATGGAGGGTGGCATGCCCCAACTAGCCCCAATATATTATTGTCCCTTAATTTCATCCTTTCTAACAATGCATGCTTCTTCTTTAAGGAATTTTGTCATTGGTATCGATACCAAGAGGAGGGTTTTTGCATCAAAACTATAGGTCCGAGTGGGAAAAATGTGGTGTGCTAAAATGAGTATGAAAACCCTTAGAAACACAATCACCTATACAAAACAAAATATGAGTGTGTACATGTGTCCTAATGGGCCCATCCCAACAAGCACTAGACACCAATTGAGGGCCCAAATGGCCCAACAATATGGGTGACTTCCAACCATCAAGAGGTTGTCAACATTGCCACTAAGCCAAGACTTCCTAGAATGAAAACCAAGGGGACTTGCCATGACCTGAGAAAGAGTATTTATCCCTAAAATTAACACTCTACATAATATATCCCCAAAAACATAGCCTTTATAAAATAAAAATAAACACGTCACTTTGGTACATATGGAAGGAACACTTCAAACACTATTAGGTGTAACAGAGATAACCTTAATTTGGAAACCCTACCAGGGGTTTTCTTTACTCTAAGAACCCCAGTAATGTGTAATTGTATTCCCTATATGATCTCATATTTTGCATTATCCTTTGTATGATAAATTGTCAATTTATTCCCAAATTTAGAATCACCCTCTTTAAAACCCGCAATTCCCAAACCCCCCTATTCGACAATTGGTTTACTCCTAGATAAAATAACATAGGGCCCATCCTCTCTATGTGAAATTTTCAATATACCAAATGATTTTGGAGACAAACCCATTAGGCATTGTTCAAAACCTTCATTGTCAAACAGACACACTTTAAGAGGTTCCTTCCCTTTTGGAAAAACCCAAGAATACTCTTCTTCCAAATGGGAAGAGATCATGAGTTAATTGGCTTAACTACCAATAATGGATCTAGATTGGAATCAACAAGGAAATAAATATTGAGTAAAGGGTCTTCAAAATTACCTTACTTGATTGGATTTTCTTTTCAACCACAATCCTTCTAGATTCTCAAATCGTCTCAAGGACATATCCAAATTACCTAGGAGGTCATGGTCAGGGGATATTTATCATCTCCTAACTTTTGTTTCTCGTCTAGTGGAATTTTAAAGCTACCAATCACCACTTTAATCCTCCACACACATTTTCCCTCATTAGCTTTCTAATTCCACCCACCTTCATACATATGACTGGGGAAATACCTTGACCCTTAGAATCAATTTTACCCTTAGCCAGCGACAAAATCCTCATAGATTTGGTTAGTTCCTTTTTCCTCCAAACCTATGTTTTCAATTTTTTTCATAGTCTACAATCACATTCCCATATAAATGGCACTGTGATTATCACCTAATACTTATATTGTGAGTGTGAATAACCCTCATCGATTTCCACAAACCTATGAATTACATTACCAATGGCCTACATAATCGTATTAGAGGAAATTTCAACTCAAAATGGGCCTTTTAACTATAATTCAAATTACATGTCATCATGTGTTAACCAATGAAATTTCTTCAAATTTGAAATACCGTATAGTTCTTAAACAATTTTTTAATATAAGTTTGGGGATAGATATCATAAAAAAACTACTTTTTTTGTTTGTATTTTCAACATATCTCTCTGTGTTTTTACTCAATTTTTTATCAGCAGAGCTCATTGAATGTGGAATTAAATTTTGATTCCAACGAGTACCTACTTGGCATACTTTTGATGGACTCTTCTACCCCAAAAAAAAGAAATACTTGAAAAATGTGATGATGACATCATCATCACGTTTCTTCATGTATTTCTTGTTTTTGGGGTAGAGGACTCCATCAAAAGTATGCCTAGTTGGTACTCGTTGGATGCAGAATTTAATTTTGCATCCAACGATCTCTCCCAATCGAAATTTGAGTACAAACACAGGTAGATATGTCGAAAATACAAACAAAAAAGAAGTCTTTTTCTTTTCTTCCTCCAAAATTAATAAATATTATTTTATTATTTTAACTATTATTTAATTAATTTTCTTTAGGAGGCCCATTTTGAGTTGAAATTTCCTCTAATTAGTATGACCAAAATAAAATGGTAGGCATGGAAGTTTAACCCACACTGGTGTGGATGACATGAACTCTTGACATGAACTAGGGTTTGATATTCATGATTAATTATATCCATAAATGATATGTATTTCTCCACCACAAGTGTGAGTCCCCCCCCCCCCCGTTTGAGAGATAAGAACCCATTTCTTCTTACATGTGGAAAGCTCGATAGGATGAGCTCTAATCCTACAAAAATCCTTCATATGAATTCCAATGAATCCATATGCATATGTACCTCATAGTTAGAACTAGTTGTGGGATATTCTAAGGAAACTACACATTCTAATTTTTGAAGCCCTCAATTAACCCTTCCATACACATACATTTGACAAGCCCTCTTAGCTTCACACCCTTACTCACAACATCCAACTCTTCTCCCTCTCATACAATTACCTCCTATAAAAGGGGAAAATGGAGTCCTAGAGGCACCATAAGACTATATATAACACTCAAATGGACCTTATATTCAATCGATACTTGATCATATGAAGAGTAAATTCCATGTGTAACCCTTTTTCCCCTAAATTCCACCTCATAAACAAATTTTTTCTTCCTGCAAATCAGAACCTTCAGAGTAGTTCACCAGCTGGACCTTCGGTTCTGAAGACTTTTGGCTAACAGGGAAGTGACTAAGTGGAAAACCCCTGTAGAACCCTAGGAAACTATGGTGAGAAGAGAAACAAGAAAATGAGCGATGAGAACGAGAAAATCACTTGGACAAACAAAAAATTGGAAAACACAATTAGAATTCAATTAATTATAAAAGTAGCAAAGGAATTGACAAACAATCATACAAGGAAATGAACTCTAGAAATCACTGCAAAGCAAAAAAAGGAACAGAAGATCATAATTAAAATACTCAAAGGAACCATAGTCAATCAATGAAACCAATCAAAGTTGGAAGAAATCTAATTGAAACCAAAAAATAAGTAGACAAGAAACATAAGGGCCAAATTGCTAGTCAAATTCTACATTTAATACCAAAATTTAATGACCCATAAAATCGAAATAATATCCACACGAGAAACCAATGCAGCTGGATTTTCAAATCACCTATAAATATGCACCAACTTAACAATCAAATTACTAGATCCTTTGTTCAATAACGATTTGTCAATCAAGCATAGAATTTTTATCACAGTTGCTTGCATTCAACAAACCTTGAAGAAACAATGGACCCAAATATGAGAGAAGTTATCTCACCTAGTAGGACTCCTATTTCAAAGACTGTAGACCCTAGAACAAAGAGAAGACATGACAAGGAATCATGACTCGATTGCAAGAAGAAATGCATAGAATCTGCTAAGAAAATAAGGGTGAAATTGATTGGGACAAGCATTGATAGGATTATATAAAATGGGTAGTAGTTGGTATCCGGTCAAGGAATGAAAATTAATACTTCAAAAATTCAAAATTAGGACATATATTATCGTCCCCCAAGTCACAAGCTTCAAAGGTTAGAAGGAAGAAGCAACAAATTTTATCATCAATTGGTACCATGGAGGGAATGTTTGGTTGGATGAACCCATTGAAGTTTCATTTGACCTAATCATCGATATCACTAGTATAATTTGGGTCAATGCAATAATATGAGGGACATTTTAGATGCAATCCTAGTTTTTAAAAACACGATCACGTTACACAAAAATATAACATGTTTCTTCTACATAGCACTTGTTATGGTTAAACCCGAGCCTGACATGTCATGAGACATGTAGGATAGGAAAACATATCACGTATGCATTATATAACTACAAAACATGTACGCGTTTTGTAAAATTAAAATTAATTTATATACACAGTCCCGAAACCCATAGGAATTCTATCAATCATGAACATGAATTTTAGGTTGAACGAGAGTGAATTGGGTGTCGTGGAGTATTGGAGGAGCCCGATTTAGTTGTAGGGGAGGAAAATTCACCGATGAATTGTCATGTAATAAAGTAATTCATTCACCCATAGCATTTTTTTGTCAATTCTAATCCTAAATTATGTTTTTTTAATAGTTTAAAACAACCAAATTTTGTATTATTTAGCAAGTTGGAAATAACCCAATATCTAATTAAATTCACATCTCCCTCAACCAAGATGAGTGAATAATTACAATGAATCCCTTTTCAAGAACTCAAA
Organism: Pseudotsuga menziesii; assembly: GCA_001517045.1. Taxonomy (NCBI): domain Eukaryota; kingdom Viridiplantae; phylum Streptophyta; class Pinopsida; order Pinales; family Pinaceae; genus Pseudotsuga; species Pseudotsuga menziesii. The sequence continues at coordinate 58,740 of LPNX011120794.1, read as the reverse complement.
AATTCCTAATGCAACCATAAATCGAAAAATATAGAACTCCTCCCTTTATACAATGTATCCATCCACAAGAAACCCAAATTTCCAACCCTCAAAGGCCATTTCCCCATGATACTAATTGAATAAGTTTCCTTAGAAATTTCCATAACAAGATGAAATGCATGCACAAGCGTGAATAGAAAAAATGCATAAAAAATTAGTAACTTGGTTTCTCAAAATTTCATCACAATAATGTGTCCATGAACATAATCAAAATTTCATCACACATGTATGTAGCTATACATTGCCTCTTATTTAAGAACCCTTAACTAAATTCCAAAACACATTAACAAAGTGCCTCTTGGGCCTGCCCTTTTAAACATAAAACAATGTATTATATATATATATAAACATAGAGTTAAAACTAGTAACTATGACTAGTTTTATTCCTTCCTCTAGTTTTAGAAGAAACCATCATTTTTCCACTAAAATATGTTCACTTCTTGGTTATAGAACCCACCTCATTTGTGTTTTAATTATACCTTCCTTGACACTTTTCTCTTGTTCTATGCATATGACTTAGCCTTTGTGCCCCTGGCCTTATCGCAATGACAAACAAAAGTTGAAATGTACAAACATTCTCACTGTGATAACAAATTACAAGTCATCACGTCCTGACACCACCATACAAACTCGGTATTCATTGCACCCTCGAAGAGTTCATAATCATCATGCAGTTCTAACCCTATCTCTATTGAGCTACCCAAAAATCTAATTAATTAAATGTCATTACCTAAACTAAATACAACTTGAATTCTGCTTCTTTGATCCTATAAAATGTGAGACTCACTTGACAAATCACTAACTAGATGCTACAATTCTAGAAATTCTCAACTAATCCTATCAATTATAGTGGGAAAAGGATCTAGTATCCTTATCCTCTTTATTGAACCTCTTAAAAAAATAAATTAAATTAGAAACATGTGATACCCTAGGTCTCCCTAAGTTCCCTTGACCTAGCAAAGTCATAAATGACTTTACTCAAACAGTCTATGCCCCTGCATCACTAGGTTTATCAACCATTTTTTAAAATAGTAAAAACAATGGGTAATATATTTCTACATTTCAAGTATCTAAGCTCATCTACAACCAATTGTATTCCAGTCCACAAATTCTCCATTTTCCCATGTCACTTTTGGTTGGTTTCCATGTTTATACAACAATGGAAATGGTGAACACCCATGAACTACCTAGAGTGTGTCGTGAGAGTGTTCCCAACCATGGTCAAGTCAATTATATTTACAGGATTGGTGGCAGCCTTGTATCACCCCTTGCCTTGCCTCACATATGCTAATATTCCCTCTCCCCTTTCTTTTACATATCCAAGGGATGTAAAGGCCAAAAACATGTCAAAATAACACTCCTAAATTGTAAGAATTTTAAACCTAGGTGTGCATGGAAAAGTCACCAATGAGGGTTAAAAAGTGCCTTAAATTCTAGAAAAAAAGTTGAACGAAACATGCTTTTTAATTATTAAATGTTTAATTTTAATTTTTAAATGTATGTAAGTGAATTCCATTAAATTGCTTACTTGAGTTTGTTTTAATTTACATTTTCAATTTTGAAGAGACGTAATTATATACCATGTATATGTTTCTAAATATTTTCTTATTGATGTTTATATTGTAGTTGTGGCTATGGACACAAATGCCAAGATACTGATTGAGATTTCCCACTTAAAGGGACTTAGTACAGCTTTTAGTGGCAGTGACAGGATTCACCGCTCACTTGCATCCACTTTGGATGCAATTGTTGAGGCTATTTCATTGTTAATCAATATACCATACGATATTACATCATATAGAGAAAGAAAAAGACAAGAATACATTGATGGGATAGACTACAATGCAATCAAAATGTTGAAAATAACCAAAGATCGCGTATTTTCATTGTTTAGGGACCCTCAGATGGGGGAAATCCCAAATGAAAGCATACCTCATATCAATATTGAGTGGTGCACATTTCAGGCATTTGTTGATAACTGGATGGGCAGATGGTATATGGTTTTTTATATGCCACCACATAACAACAAGGAAATCCCCCTGTATTTCCTTCGAAATATGTATGCATAGTTCATGTTGGGTAAACACATAAACTATTTTAATATATTGCAGTTTCAGGGAATCGATGGGGGGATGCCCCAAACCGACCCAATTCCAGGCTTCGAGACCTTGATCACCCTATACCTACACCTCACAGGCAGTTGCCTAGGCCAGATGTCCCACCTGTACATCGTGTTATTCCACAGACACGTGATGTGTTTTTGAGTTTGGTATGGGTGGTTGTTCATCATAACACTATGGTTCAACATATTGGTGAGGAAAGGACATCTGTCCCTGGTGTGGTACATACACCAAGTTTTCATGGTGAAGGACCATCTTCTAGTGTAGTACCACCCACTAGTGCAGGACCATCTACTAGTGTAGCACCATTAGCACTCCCTAGCCTAGTTTTGAGCCTCATGAGTGCACATCGTGTGGTAGTCCCTGCTATGGTATTTTCTCAGATGTTTCCTTCAGTGGGTTTTTGAGTGATGTATGTAGATGGTTAATTGTAATAAATTCTTCATTTATTTTCCTCTTTATACACATATTTATAGTTTGAGATAATATATTAATTTTGTGAACTTGCAGTTGATGCTTTATGCCGACAGTGATGCCCCTGAGTTAGATGTTCCACACTCTACAAGGGGGCATGGAATTCCATCCACTGATCCCTTCATTGGTGGAGAGATTCATATAGCACCCATTGTCATATCTCACATCGAGGTAAACATTTTAAAATTTCAGTTTTTTAATACTTGTTAATTTGTTAATTTCCACATACTGTACATGTTAGTTCACTAATGTTATATACGGTCTAATATTTACAATTATTAAACTTGCAGATGCCAGATCCTTTAGTGGGGAAATATAATATGGAGGTATCATCCATGGTCATATCGACCGAGGAAACATCTGGGATCCAGGTAAACAACTAAAAATGTCATTTTTAAATACATTTCTGCTCGTTGAATCATGCATGTCTAAATACATGAACACTTGCTGACTATAGGCACCATCCGAAACATCTGGACCATTTCCTAGATTTGTATCTCCTCCTAGGTCATACGTGAACATGTGTCATGTGTATATGAGGAGAACTACTCCTAGCAAGACTCCAGCTATCCACCACTATGGAGCTACTTATACCATGGTAATGTATATCCTTCGATGATATTGTTGGTTAACTTGAAATCCAGTGCATAAATTGTTTTTGTTAATGTTTTATTTGCATGTTTACTGCATCAAGATCCATATTTTTCTATTGCAAACCTCGCAGGGATGGTTGATGAAGCATTTAGTGTTGCATCTGCAATGGAAACAAGTCACACAAAGGTACAACTATTTCAACATGATCTTTATATAGTTTATTATCGTTGTCTATTGTTTATTCATGCATGTCTAACTATTTCAACATTTGATGATTGTAGCCACTAACATCGGGAGTTATTGATGCAGCAGTCAATGTGGCATCTACAAGAACAACAAGCCACACATAGGTACAACTATTTCAACATGATCTAGACATAGTTTGTTGTTGTCTATTTTTTATTCATGCACATGCCTAACTATTTCAACATTTGGTGATTGTAGCCACTAGTAGTAGTAGTTCCTGCCCCGTCTAGTTCGACCATGGATGCAACCATCCCTGATGTTCAACCAACAGCTCCATCTACTACACAAGGAACGCAATCCCCTTTGTCACAGTCTCTCGTTGAGGTGAGATTTCCATTAATTACCAAGTGTTTCATTCAATGTGCATGAACATGTTGATAATTGTTGAGTTAATTTAGATTTGGTCTTTTATTGAGCTAATGTATTAGTACATAATTAGTTGAATTTAACAATTGATATTTAATTTGCAGGATCCAGAGATGCACACTGGTCCTAGAGTTGTTCCTAGAGGATCAATGTCGAGAAAGAACAAGATGAATCTTGAGTTTTGATGTGTCTTATGGGATATATGTACATTTCGATACATGTACATGTGCCTTGGATAGGTTTGGATACATGTACTTTTGGAGACATGTACTTTTGGATACATATACTTTTGGAGACATATACATTGACATTTCAATTACATGTACATGTGGCTTGGATAGTTTTGTACATGTACTTTTGGATATATATGTACTTTTGGATACTTTTGGAGACACGTACATTGAAATTTCACTTATAAATGAATAATACATTTCACTTTGTATTCATTCTTTGGTTTTCACGTGTTCTTGTGTCAATCTATTTTGTTGATTTGTGTGGATTATCTATTACTTATGAATGCACTATGTCAAAAGAACAAACTATTATATTTAAAGGTTTCAACGAATTCCCTACATGCACACTAATTGGATATCTAATTAGAAATTATGATTTTGGATGATCAGTACAAGTAAAGTCAAATTTCCTGCTCGTGTAATTTAATAAAAATAAGTGCAATACAATGTATTTCAAGGTTTCAATGAACTCACTACATGCACACCAATTGGATATATCTAATTAAAAATTGTGAGTTTGGATTATTAAATTACAAGTCAAGTCAATGTTCAAGTGTAATTTAATAAGACTAAGTGCAATACATGCTTCACATTTCATCAACGACCAACAACACTATTCAACAAACCTCATGCACCCATTTACAAATCACTCAGCATTAAAGGAACTACAATAGAATCCAAATACCGAGAACCAACTTCGTGAATCAACATGATTTCAAGCATAAGTCCATCGGATTTGAAAAAGTTGAGTTGGACATTAAACTGATTCTGAACTGAGTTATGACAATAAGATAATATTAGGGTTAGGATTAGGGTTTCCCTTGTAGGGTTATGGTTTCCCCATTGATGAACATCTAGTTGAACAATATATGCATGCTAAACCATAGGTTATGAATTCTAAACCCTGGTCCATGCATGTTAAACAGTAAACCCTAGTTAGCGTTACGATTCTCTTGTGAACTTGTGTCGGGGTGTAAAAACCCACATGGAGCAGTGATTTTGAATTTCTTTGACTCCTGCTAGCATTTTTTAGCAGGGGCCATATGGAAACTCCAACCGCAGCCCCACCATCCATGGTTTTCCAAGTTTGGCCCTCGTTGGTATGAAATGCATTGTCCCCCATGGAGTGAAACCCTAGTTTTAGAAACCACCGTATATGGAGGTCACTAGGAAATGGATAGGTGAGAGAGAGACCCCCTAGATAAAATACCATGTCATGAATCCAACAGAACTGATGGTTTTTTTATCAGAGAACCGAGCATAAATATATGGTAGTTTGCAGGTCACCTCCAGATACCGTTCAGGGACACTTGGTGGACTTGTACCCGGTGCGTAAAAAATGTCACAGAGCCGCAATTTTGAATTTTTTCAACTACTCCTAGAGTGTTTGGGTAGGGGTAATATGGAAACACCAACCAAAACCCCACCGTCTATGGTTTTCCAAGTTTGGCCCTCGTTGGCGTGAAATGCATTGTCCCCTACTAAGAAAAACCCTAGTTTTAGAAACCACCGATACAGAGGGCTTCAGGAAATGGATGGGCAAGAGAGAGCCCCGCCTAGTGAAAATATCATGTCACAAATCCAATGGAATTGATGGTTCATCTATTGGAGTCCCAAGCATCAATCTATGGCGTGTTGCAGGTCACCTCCAGATACCATTCAGGGACACTTGGTGGACTTGTGCCCGTTGCACAAAAAATGTCATGGAGCCATAATTTTGAATTATTTCAACTCCTGCTAGCATGTTTGGGAAGGGGAAATATGTCAATTCCAACCACAACCCCACCATCTGTGGTTTTCCAAGTTTGGCTCTCGTTGGCGTGAAATGCATTCTTCCCTACTGAGTGAAACCCTAGTTTCATAAACCACTGTATACAGAGGTCACCGAGAAATGGACAGGAGGGAGAGAGGCCCCCTAGATAAAATACCATGTCACGAATCTAACGAAATTGATGGTTTGTCGATCGGAGGCCCGAGCATCGATCTATGGCGAGTTGCAGGTCACCTCTAGATACCATTCACAAACACTTGGTGGACTTGTCCCTGGTGCACAAAAAAAGTCATGGAGCAGAAATTTTGAATTCCATCAATTCCTACTAGTGTGTTTGGATAGGGGCAATATGGAAACTCCAATCGTAACCCCATCGCCTGTATTTTTCCAAGTTTGGACCTCGTTGGCATGAAATGCATTGTCCCTTACTGAGTGAAACCCTAGTTTCAGAAACCACCGTATACGAAGGTCACCGAGAAATGGATAGGAGGGAGAGAGGCTCCCATAGCTAAAATCCCACATCAAAAATCTAATGAAATTGATGGTTCGTCGATCGGAGGCCTGAGGATTGATCTATGGTGATTTGCAGGTCACCTCTAGATACCATTCAGGGACACTTTGTGGACTTGTTCCCAGTGCGCAAAAACATCATGGAGCCACAATTTTGAATTTCTTCAACTCCTGCTAGCGTGTTTGGGTAGGGGAAATATTGCAATGCCAATCGTAACCCCACCGTCTGTGATTTTCCAAGTTTGTACCTTGTTGGAGTGAAATGCATTGTCCCCTACTGAGTGAAACCCTAGTTTCATAAACCATTGTATATGGAGGTCACCAGGAAATGGACAGGCGGGAGAGAGGCCCCCCTAGCTAAAATCCCAATTCACGAATCCAAGGGAATAGACGGTTCATCAATCGGAGGCCCAAGCATCAATCTATGCCGAGTTACAGGTCACCTCCAGATATCATTTAAGTACACTTGGTGGACTTGTGCCCTGTGTGCAAAAAATGTCACAGAGCCGCAATTTTGAATTTCGTCAACTCCTTGTTTCATGCTTGGGTAGGGGAAATATGGAAAATCTAACCACAATCCCACTGTCTATGGTTTTCCAAGTTTGGACCTCGTTGGCGTGAAATTCATTATGCCCTACTGAGTGAAACCCTGTTTTCAGAAACCACCGTATACGGAGGTCACCAAGAAACAGACAGGAGGGATAGAGGCCCCCCTAGCTAAAATCCCATGTAATGAATACAACGGAATTGAATTTTCATCGATCGGAGGCCTGGCATCGATCTATGGCAAGTTGCAGGTCACCTCCAGATACTATTCAAGGACACTTGGTGGACTTGTGTTCGCTGCACAAAAACATCACGGAGCCGCAATTTTGAATTCCGTCAACTCCTACTAGCGTGTTTGGGAAAGGGAAATATGGAAATGCCAACCGCAACCCCACTGTCTGTGGTTTTCCAAGTTTGTCCCTCGTTGGTGTGAAATGCATTGTCCCCCATTGAGAAAAACCCTAGTTTCATACACCATCATATATGGAGGTCACCGAGAAATGGAAAGGGGGAGAGAGGCCCCTCTGGCTAAAATCCCATGTCACAAATCCAACAAAATTGATGCTTCTTCGATCGGAGGCCCGAGCATCAATCTATGGCGAGTTGCAGGTCACCTCCAGATATCGTTCAGGGACACTTTGTGGACTTGTGCTCGGTGAACAAAAAACGTCACGGAGCTGCAATTTTGAATTCTGTCAACTCCTGCTAGCATGTTTGGGCAGGGGAAATATGGAAACGATAACCGTAGCCCCATCATCCATGGTTTCCCAATTTTGGCCCTTGTTGGGGTAAAATGCTTGCTGTCTAATGTAAATGTAAAATTAAGTTATGTGGTCCCACATGTAAGTGAATCCCCACTTGTAAAGTTAGAGTCATGTTCTTCATTTGTAATACACTTCATTTCTTTTATTTGTCCTCTTGGAGTTTCACATGAAGGAGAAGGAAACTCTTATTTTAGGGTTTCCACATGAGCTTGTGTGTTAGGTTTTTCTCATGAGCAGGTGCCTTCTATTGTTGGTTAGGAAGGATATGCTTGGATATCCTTATGGCTTGGAGGTCATCTTCATGGAGATAAGTACTCTTGTTGTCATGTGCCATTAAGTTTTTCTCATATGGTAAAACCCTTGAGGGTTAGGGTTTGTTCATGGTTTCATTGTACTTGTTTTCTAAACATAATTCTTCTAAGAAAGGTTGCTAGGTTTTCTTCCCCATGAGGGTTTCCCGAGATAAAATGTCATGTCTCTTCTGCATTGTTATTCTTAACTAGATCCTACATGTTAAATTATTTATGTAAATGTTTTATGGTTAAATTTATGCATTGAACTAATGGTTATAATAAAAAATTTAACATGGTATAAGAGGTGAGCTATCAAGAAGGAAATTATACAAGCCTTAAAACATAAATTGATTGTTGTGGCATATTTTTTCCATCATCCTAGTTTATATATCATCTCAAAACATTGACAATATGACCTACTTGAAAAATTAGGGTTTTAGTCCTATACGAGAGCCTACAAACAACTTTGACAGGTATGACCTAAAGAGGTACATGTATGTATTCTAATCTTATGTTTAACATGTGAATGAGATCTTGACATGTTCATATGATTGATAATTTCATGATCATATGATTGATATTGACATGATCATGTTACTGATATTTACATGATCATTCAGAATCTTAGGGTTTATTGATCATATGTAAAATTTGGCATATTCATAAACTTGACATACAAGATAACTTTTGGCATATTTATAAACAACATAAACGAAAATGTGGCATATCAAGAACACAAAATTGACATATTCATAAATAACATACATGAGAAAATTAAAAGTATGTAACATACCTCATCATGCTAGATCCCAGATCTATTATCATACAACCAAGCCCTTCAGATCATCTCTTATAATGATGGTCTCCATTAGTCTCTCGTGCTCTGTATCCGGTAAGAAGTAGCGTACCTTCGATTAATTTCAGCTAGGCATTGTCTGTACCTAGATATTTGTACAGTCAATGATTAAGTTGGTAAAGTGATACACACTTGCACTTGGTTTGTAATCCCTATAAACATATCCACCCTTCTTTCTTGCATTGTTGTCCTGTGTAAGGCATTCACCTTTAACAACCATAGACCCGATTGGCAAGTGGTTGTTTTCATCGTTAGTCATGGACATATTGAGGGTTTTCTTTCCCTCTATACAACGTGCCAACCAGTAATCAACACCCCATTCACTATATTTTGAGGAAACCATTGCATACATGTGCCCTGCATAATATGATTGTAGGTATATGACAAAAATATTTTTCATGTGATACAGGGCCATTAATGTGAGTTTGAAGACTACATAAATAAGCAAAAAAATGTTAAGGAAATGCATCATACTAGGTTGTACAAGGTCTGATACATGATCAAAATCTATAGAAATAGATGATTGGTCTTATTCCAATGGATTTAACTCAACAATTGAACATTGATCAAGTGTAAGTGATATGTGATCCCATCCATCAACCCAATCCAATGATTCACACCCGTGCTAGCCACCATTACAACAAGGAGGGAAAAACAAGTGAGTTTTCTGGTCCATATTTCAAATGGTGGGTTATCAGAGCTTCAAACCGAATGAAATCCATGAGCCCCAGACACAGTCTTGCATTCCCATGCATGTGAACGATCTATGTCTACCACCTCCCCAAAAAATCTCTCCACATGTCTCTTTATTTTGGATTCTACTCGCATAGTTGATTCCTCTCCCATTACTGACGTGCACCACCTGACTATAGATTGAGCATTTCGAATAGTAGATACTATAGATAATTTCAATTCCTCTCTTTGTAGGTTTGTTTTGACACATGCTCCGGCTCCATCATGCTCTCCTTTACCATGCCCAGTCTCAAAAGAGTTCCACATATGTGGAACTTTGTAGTTTTATGAAATGAACACAACCATTGAAAGATGCGTGCATTTTTTAACAGACCAGCACATCCATCAAACAAAATCTAGTGTCGATCCATCTATATGTTCATTCCCTTCAAGTGATCATAGAGCATGATGAAGCAAGGGCATACATAGTGGAATTCATTGCACATATACTCACTTATGCAGAAGTGTTATTCCTTCAGAATTTCTCTTTTCTATTTGGGCCATGCCTATATGTGATATGCACCATCAAGGAAACCTGCTCAAAGTGATAATACTTACCTTGGATCTCATTTTAAGGTTTTAGAGTGTAGTTCTCAGCAAAATCAACAACTCAAAGTGTAGTACCATGGGGAAATGTATCTCTGAATATTCTAAACTTCTCATCCCGCCATCGTGCTAAGTGGACATTTTGAACATATTGATGTCTATTTTCAATAAGTTCCTTGATGAAGTCACTAAATTGTACCTAGTGACACAAATTGATCTCAATATCAGTTTTTTTTGTAAGGAATGAAATGTGACCATTCAAACATAAATTTATAGATAAATGCATACCTGAGATGTCACCAATTGTATTTTTTTTATTTCTTTCCCTGGGACTATTTCATAGCTAATATATTTGAAACTTTTCATGTTTGTAACCATATTCCCAAATCCACTGTCTCCACTCTTGTGCATACATTGGATCGATAATACCTTTCCAGCATAGTTGGAGCATGTTCCATCCAAACAAGATTTTGCATAGTATGTTTTCCCCTCGAGCCTATTGCACATGATGCTATGAATAAATTCTCTTGATGAAGTCAATGGTATTGTTAGGGAGAAATCATGCACATGGTTAGTATGCAACACACGACGAATGTACAAAAATGTTTCATAGTAATATTCATATTCTACATGGTATCTAAAACTACAAGTGTTACGAAGAGTATTTATTCTAACATACCAGAGCTTACATTTCTCAAAATATATTTTCCCCAAGTTCAATTGTTTATGTTCATTCCTAAATTTATCGTATAGTTCTGTCTTTGTTATATCAAGAAGATGTTTAATATGTGGTTCACGATCCTTTGAACCCCTTCTCAGTTTTAGTACATCCTTCTGGTTTGAAGAAGGCCTTGTGTGATCATTCCAAAAACTCTGAACTAATCCCTTTACTGCATCAACTAGATTCATGTCATGACATGGAAACTAGCCAATAAAGGACCAAAACTATGTTTGATCGGTTGTTTCAATATGTTCTCTTCTAATAGAATACCTACAGATGGATTTTACATTCAAATTAACTAGTTTGGATGTAGGCTTGAGAAAACATAGGACCTTGGTGTTCTTATTTACAATTGGTTGTGACAACACACGATGAGCCGCATTGCGGTCCTTTAAACATGTGTTCTTACCAATTCTACCAAAGGAATCTACTAAGATTTTAACTATATGAGAACTTGGTCCAGAATTCTTTATCATCTCTATCCCTAAATGTTTCCTAACAATATTCATGCCCCTATATTTTAACAATGATAAAAAGAATCTACATTTATCTCCATCACATTTAGAAACAAAATATTTATTTAGTATATGTTGAGTTTGATAAGCAATACTACATTTAGATAGTGTACCTTCAATGGAAATGAGGAGTCTTTCATCATCTTGTATATGCTTCGGAGTTCTTTTACATGTGCATTCTAATGGAGGTAAGGGGGCTGGAAATTTATCATCTAGCGCATCAACAATACGCTCTGTCGTTTCAGTAGTATCTAGTTTTCCTTCATTCTCTTCCTACTAGTTGGATGGTGGAAGTCCAACATCCTCATCAATGGTCCGAATAACATTTTCTTCTTCAACAGTAGGTTCCATGTCCAACGACTCTTCAATAGTAGGCTCTATGTCCAACTCATCTTCATGAGCTTCATCTTGAGATGGTAACTAATCACTTTGACTTGAAGTGGAAATTGAAACATCCCCTAATGAGCACCTATGTTTTGCTTCTTTAATACTTCCATGGGGTGCTTGTTCGACAACTATTGAGGCAATTGAAGGTCCCCCTAATGAATGATTCTTTTTTTGTTGTGGTGGATTAATAGGATGAACCATGGTATCCTCTATAATTGGATTTGGATTTGTTTCCAAAGAAAGCCTTTGATTCATCATGTCTATTCTTTTCTTTTCTTTCTCTTCTTCAATGACTTCTTGAGTTCTTTTCTTCCTTGCTGATTTTATTCCTTGGTTACGTACATTCCCCATCACCACAATGACCAGTTCATAATAGTTTGTTTTTTATGCTCCTCAATAAAAAGCTTTCAAACCTTTAGTGCTTTAGAACTATATATCCTTCAAGGTGCTTCAGTATTCCTTCTCAATTTTTCATGTTTTCCATCAAAACAATGATGAATGAGAAAATTTACCTTTGGTGCACTTCAAAAATAAGCAAATGAAAGTTAAATCATAAATTGTTCCTCAAGTTGATTCTCTTGTACAATTGTGTATATCCACCATCACCATGAAATGGTCTTGAAGCTTGATATTTTGTCCTGTGTGCTCCTTAACCATGAAATATTTCTTCAATGTCGCACCTGCATAACAAAAAGAATGATGGAGAAAGTGTATTGTGAATATTTCCAATGGAGGGCTTGTGCTCTATTGAAAAAAAAAAGTGCAATAATATGTTTTTGGTTTAGACAGAGTAAATTTGTTATCGGATAAAAATAGTCCACTATTTATATAGTCCTAAAACACGCACACGTTATATAAAGGAAAAACGTGCATGCGATATGGTTAAGCACAATAAATAGGTTAGGTGCACGACTAAGGAAACGAATAAAATTAAAAGAAAACAAATTTTTTATATGGTTACATACAAAGAAAATGTTATTAGTGTTCCCTTATTTTCATGCATATAAATGTTTCTCTCTATACCCCCTAACTCTCTCCCAATAATCCCTATATACCCCCTATCTCTTTCCAAATATTTTTCCCTCATTCTCTCTACATCCCTCCCTATATGTTTTTGTCTCTCCATTACTCCATCCATGTCCATACCACCCCACTCTCCACCTTCTCTTTATCTTTTCCATTATCCCTCCCTATAACACTCTCTCCCTTCTTCTCCCTTAGTCACTAACCCTATGTGCCTTTATCCCTCCCCACTTCCCTCTCTCTCTTACCTTGTATCCCTCCCTCCCTATCTCTCCCCTCCATCACTCCCCCTCTCACCATCTCTCCCCTTCCTGCGGTGGTATCTCTCTCTCGTTACTCCTATAGTTGATGATGTCGTTGTCAGTAGAATACCATTCTCGTTAACGGGGAGTGTTGAAATATTGTAACTTGAAAGAATATTCTAAATGTATTTTATTGATATACCCCAAGGGATATGTCGTATTCCTCTGTTGGGATGTTACTATTGTATTTGTTCATTATAGATTCACAAGGTATAACCTCCATTGTAAGTCGGGTCAATAGTACCCACACACATGATCTCTTAAAGGTATCTTGAACCTTTAGGTTGGGATATGGCCATGATTAGGATATTTTTAGCATTAGATATGGAGGATAAGGTGTTAATAATGGTTGGTACATGTTGTAATCTCACAGATCACATAAGGTTACCAATAATACATACTAAAACATACATGCATAACAGAGACAAGAGACAAGAACAAGTAGATAGAATAACAGATTATATTAGCATGAGAGGATCCATACAATACAAAGAAATGAACCGAGTTCTTATCTAGATCAACAGCCTAATATATATTATTTACAAACAGTTACAAAATAACTACCTATCGGTTCGGTGAACCGACACGACCTTAGGTGGCTGACCTAGTCTCTAGTTTAGTCGGCTGACCGACTAAGTCAGCTATCGTTCAAGTCAGCGTACCGACTTGATCCTCTAACATCTCCCCCATGAACAAAATGTTTCTTCATCCCAAAGAACAGGGAGGTACAAAAATTTCGTTGTCTGTCTAAGTAGTAATTATTATGTGCTTGGTCTTCATGGGCTATGAAGTCTAATGGTTGGTCTTTTCTGTATGCAGAATTCGACAATTGTTGGAGCTGTCACTGCTATGTGATGTTGGAAATCCGTCCAACTCTGCAATATTTTATGTATGTCAATGGTGAGTGTAGTCAGATTTGATAAGATCAACATTTTCTCTGGAATGGAAATTTCAACTATTCTTTCCATGTCAGGACCCATAAACTGGTCCTTTTCTTCTACTGTCTCTCTGAGTCGTTTCATCTGCGGGTAGATGATGTCTACTTTTTCCAAGTTGGGAATGGCTTGATGCACCCAGTGATGTGCTTCCTGCTCAAGATTCTGAAGTTTAGCTATCTCAAGCACTATTTGATCCTAAATTGTGCTTTTGAGTGCTTCATCAGTAGTTTTCCTCTTCTCAAGCGCTTGGATCTCTTGTTGGGTCTGCCTGGTGCGCTGATAGACTTGCCCGTAGTAAGCAGGACAGTCTCTCAGTACTTCTTCAGTGATGACAGACTCCTCCATGTGATCTTGCAACACTTTGTAGGCTTCAAGAAAGGTTGTGTGTTGCTCCATCAATAGTATGACGGTTTCTTCTTTTTGCTCTTCTTTTGTTTCTTGAATCTATGCTTGGAGTGCCGAAACCACACTTTCAAACAGCTGATAAGCTCTTTCTAGCAGTTTTTCGGTGCTGACCTCTATTGGTCCTGGTATCACAGACTGGACCAGGTCCCTACACTTGTTAAGGAACTTAACTTGTTATTTTTCCTTATTGTCTAGTTCCTTACGTCTGTGCTAGTTCCTTGTCTTTGCTTCGACTGCCAGCGCTTCTAGTATTTGTTCTAGCTTTGGATCTCTCAATTTGGTTGCATCGACTGCAGTGGTAGACCCAACTAGATTGATGTGGACCATTGCTGGCTGTCCATGATGGTCCTTCTTCTTTTTCTTCTTTTTGTGCTTCTTTGCTTCCGCTTGTTTCAGCACCTGTGTACCTACAAAAGTTGAGTCTGGATTTTCTGTTTGCTGTACAGTAGTGGTTGATGGTATTTTTGTTTGGGGCAGTGGGATGATTGTGACCTCTGGTTGTTCGGATGTAGGTGGTCCAAAAGTGGATGCGGTTGGTGTTGATGGTTGCAGTGGGCTTGGTTCTGGTGCAGCTAGTTGGATTAGGGGTTCTGAGTCGGGGGGTGGTGGTGGTGGTGATGGGGTTGGTGGATAGTCAGGTGTGATTGGGTTGGTAGAAATGTGGTCAAGTGGTGGATTGTCGATCTGAGGAGGTGATTCCAAGTCAGAGAAGAGTTGGTTGATTTATCGATTTATGTCCTCGATATTTTCTTCTTCCTCTCCTCTGGTCGGTTCAGAGGCTGGTAGGTGGGGTTCAGGTTTAGTCGGAGGGATAGTCATGGTCCGACGTGCAACAACTTTGGCTTCTTTGTCGGGATTTATCTCAAAGGTTGAAGTCACAGTTGCAAAAGTTTTTAGCCCCTAAATTATTTGGCCAGGTTGTCGTGATCCACCAGCTTTAAACATAGGTGCTTTGGTAGAGAGTTTTTGCATCGATGTGAATATCTCAGGCAGTTTTTCAATGAATGCCTGGAGATCTCTATCCCAGTCGAACTTCTCCTTCACAACCTCCGACATAGCATTTTTGCATCGATCGAGTGGGCTTATTGAGAGCTATTCTGGTATTAGCTCCTCTGTGATTTTTGTCAGGGATGGAGGTGGAGGCGTAGACACAAGATCTACAACATTTTCAGGCATCGACGTGTTTGTGATCTTGGCCTTCTTTGGTCAACCTTGTAGTGCTCCTACCTCGATAAATCTCTGGAATTGGTTTTCCACCGGCACTTTATTTGTGGAGGCATCTTCTATTATGTCGATGGCCATAGCTGCCAATTATTCTTCATCTTCTGATGACTCTGCAATGATAAGCTTGCGCTTACCTTTCCCTTGTTGTTGTTGTTGTGTTCTTTTCCTCTTTCGTGCAGCTGCTATCTCTTTCGACAATTTAGCTATAATTTCTTTAGTGATAGCATATTCTGGGTTTTCATCTTCTATCTCTTCCCTTGGCTCCTTAGTTAGGATGAGACTTTTTGCAGTCGGATTGGTTACCTGCTGGTCTACACGTGTTTCTTCTGCATGTGTTTCTTCTCTCTGTATCGTTGGAGGTTTGATTATGATTTGTAGTCAACCAGTGGTTTTGACTGGTGTCTCCTCTGACACAAAAGTACTAATGTAGAGGTTAAGCTCATAATCCTCTTCCTTCTCTTGGTCTATCAACAGCTCCTCTATTGAGAAGTCAGTTTCCTTTGCCTTTGTTAGTATTGGTACTTTTGTTCTAGCTTGTCGAGACAGCTCTCAAAAGATCTGTTCGACTGACGGGTAATAGTTGAGGGCCTTTGCATTTGATTTGGCACCCTGCATGTACCATACCATAGTATGGTCGATCTCTAACTAAATATGGGTCTTTTTGGGTAGACTTCGTCAGATGTTTTGAGGCACCCTCCATCTGGTCGTACGGACTTTTAGCTGCTGCAGCCAGTTTTCCAACAACACTTTCCCATCTACAAGTTACTTCATTGTTCCTTTCTGGGAGAATGGATTGAATCTCCACATATGGAATTTTATCGGTTCTTGAAAATTTTTGTCTCCTTCAGGGAAAATATAGAACATTACTATCCATAAGATAAGGGATGGGAACTTGATAATTCCTCCCGTCTCTTGGCATTTCTCACAGATGGTTTTAATAATGTCAGCGACATATTCATCCCATCTGTATATCTTTCCATTAATTGCAATGGTGTCGACTACTTATAACATATCTAGTTTGAGGTCGCTTCCACGACTTTCCATGGTGAGTGTTATAGCTATTATTTTGGTCACAATTTGTGGCGTTTGGGCTGTGATTTGACTAATCATCAACCCTTTTGAGTTTTTTCCCAATGCCGACCCAGTTAGTTCTTCGACCAATCCTTGTTTGATACTAATTGGTACTGGGTCTCCTTTGTTTGATAGCCCTGCTAGTTTGGAAATGACTTCCCCAAAGATGTCGACCGGTCGATCAAAGTAAAACCAGTCATCGTGGTACTGGCTTATGGAAAATTTGACTATTGTTTCTTTTGTGCCACCGAAGCTAGCCATGAGCAGCATGTTGGCATAATTTACAATGGAACTGTCTTGTATTTTCTCTGCATCTGGAGTAGGATTCTTGTCGACGTAAGCCCACTCTTTTATCTCGGCCCATAGTTTTTGCCATGATCCCTCCTACACCTTAGCATTCTTGATGTTCTTTAGTCTCCTGACTAATGGTGTTTCTGCAGTCTGTAATTCCTTGGCTTTGGCTGAGGCTCTGGTCTGTTTTGGTGCCATCTTGTCGGTTTGGTGGTCAATTTCACTAAGGTGCTTTTGCTTTTCAATCGTCTGGTTGCTTTGATGCTCTCTCTATTTGAATTACAGTGATTGATCCTTCAGTGGTTTAGTATTTATAGGGGATGTGTTGGATGTTCTTGTTGATAGGTGTATTAATGGTGGACGTGATGTTCCAGCTGGAACACTTGAGTGTGCGTTAATGGTGAATTGGTTTCGGCGCTCAAGGTCATGAATGCACGATGGGACTATCGAGGTCGTCAGTCGATGTCGGTTATGAAAATGGTCGATGGCGTTATGTCGATGGGCATGATGTCGGTTTTTGAAGTGGTAATTTTTTGTCATAGTTTTCTGCATGTACGATATTATTTTGCTTTTTTGCTCTTTAGATTTTTATAGCTTTTCTTTTAATCGTTATGGACATTATATGATTTTTTTTTGGCTTGTTTGTTTTTAGTTTCTATAGCATTTTAGTCGGGCTCCATTAACGAGTTTCCGAAATACTATGCCTTGTAACGTCCTTAGTGGGACTGATATGTTGGTATGTATCTCCTCAACAACATAGGGTCCCATCCATTCTGTATGTAAATTTTTAGGTTTTCCTTTTACTCGACTATTGTATAGCAAAGCAAGGTCTCCTACCGATAAGTTTTTGTTCTTGATGTTTCTGTCGTGCCATGCATTTTGTTGTTGTTTCTGTATTTCTTGATGTTGTGTCGCGATTAGTCAGTGTTCTTCAAGTTTACTCAGTTGTAATAGTCGGTCCTTTCTTCCTTGTTCGACATCAACATGTAAAATCTCTGCAATAATAGGTGTCTGTTGTTGGAAGTGTAGTGGAACTACTGCTTCTTGTCCATAAACTAGTCGAAAGGGGTTTTGGTCAGTTGATCGTTTGTATGTTGTTCTATATGCCCATAGTACTGTAGGTATCTTCTCATCCCAGTCGTCCTTATCAGCATTACATATTTTTGTTAAACCTTTTGTTAAATTTTTTGTTAAACCTTTTGTTAATGTTTTGTTAAATGGTATGTTGTACTCCGAAAATGGTCGATTTGGAACTGGTCGATTAGGGTTTTGATAGTCCTATTAATAAAGTGTGTTCCCTAGTCACTGATTAGGGTTAGTGGACATCCAAATTAAGTAATGATATTTTCATATATAAATTGTGCGCTACCTCACTGGAACATGTGTCAACTGGTTCTACCTCTGCTTATTTGGTCACATATTCGACTGCAGTTATTATGTACCTTGCACCTGTTCTTTTCACTGGTATAGGAAATGGTCCTATGAATTCTATGGCCCAAATTTCAAATGTCAAACTTGGGTTTACTGATATCAAAGGCATTTCTGTGGTAGGAAAGGGTCGACCTAGTCGTTGACATCTGTCACATTTTCTTACAAATTTTTTGCAATCTTTGTGAAGTGTCGGCCACCATAACCCTGATTGTTGGATTTTCTTTGCAGTTGTGTCTACTTGGAAATGTCCTCCTGCAGGTCCATAATGTGCTTCATGCATAATGTTGTCTCTTTCATGTTCTAGTACACACCTAATGTACAGGAATCCATTTATGAGGCTATAAGGTGCAGCTTTCATGGCTAAGATCTGTTTCTTTTTCATACTCATGCCTTCTTGTGCTTGTCCATCTTCTAAAAACTGGGCTATTTCCTCTAACTCTGTTGAGACTACTTCTATTCAAAATAGATGTGCATCTGGTAAGTCATCTTCGACTCCTGTCGGTTCCTCTCTAGTGTCGATTCGAGATAAATGGTCGGGACCGACATTTAACTTACCTGGCCTAACAATGACTTCGAATTTGAATTCTTGGAATAGAAGTAGCCATCGGCAAATTCTTCCATGGTGTAGTGGTTTATTGACGAGGTACTTAAGTGCCTAATGGTTAGTGTAGAATATAAATGGGTTAGCTAGGAGATAATGTCGATATTTTTGTAGTGTGAAGACCATTCCTAATGCTTCTCTTTCTGTTGTCGAATAGTTTCTCTCAGCTTTGTTTAATTTTTTGCTACTGTAAACTATAGGATAATCCATTCCATCATTTCTTGGTTGAGTTAGGATTGCTCCTATTGCTAGGCCTGATGCGTTGATGTGGACATGGAATTTAGTCGACCAGTTTGGAAACCTTAGGATAGGTGCTTCGACTAGTTTTCTTTTTAGTTTTTCAAATGATATATGGCACTCTTCTATCCAGTCAAACTCTTTATCTTCCCTTAATAGTTCTTATAGTGCATAGGTCATATCTGAGTAGTATCTTATGATTTTTCTATAATAGTCTGTATGACTGTTATAGCTGATTTTACCACACCATGTGAATCACACTTGTATGGCCTTCCCCTATCCTTCTGCAGACTCCTTAGACCCCTTGGAACATTTTTTGTCCTTTGATGTTTCCTAGACCATCCCTAAAAGCATGTGAAAATTGCTATACGTGACTTTTAAACCCCTTATCGCATATATACATGGGTTTGACCCGTAAAACCATGTGCATCAGGATGTGCACAAAATCCAAATCCTTTTGGATTTTTCCCTGACATGGATCCAACTCACTTGACTTTTGGCCTTCCATATGCCTTGAGATCGCTCGGATTCAACCTTTCATTACCCCATTGAAAAGCTATATAAGGAACCCTTTGGATACATTGAAGGAACAAGAGAATTGAGAGAAAAGAAACTATAGTCCATTGTTGCCGAAACATGTGCTTGAGTCTGCATCCCTTTGTTCCTTGGAGTACTTTGGTGTTCTTCCCAAGCTTTCCTTTTTCTTGTGATCTTGCTATCAAGAGATGGAGGATTGAGGTGGTGGAGGCCCAAGTGGGGGATTCAGTTTCTTCGATTCGTAGACGTGCTGACAGAGGTTGTATTCATTGTAATCTCTGATCTTATATTAATGGAAATATCTTTTCCTGTCCAATAATGTATGTTTGAATGAATATTTTATCCATGGATGATTTCAAATGCTTATACATTGTTGATTATATATGCTAGAGCAGATCTAACACCAAGATATATAGTATGCGTTTCTTGTTTACTTGTTGTTGAGGAAGTGATTCATCAATTCAAGCTGAAGTTGGAAAAGCTCAACGGGGATCTACTTCAACCATCTGGAATAAGGTACGAGGTCTGATCCTTTAGTGTTAGATGTTTGATTTCTCTTGCATATTGGAAAGGATTGATTTCTGGAGTCAAGCTGTCTGTTGTGGTACCCCAAGCCATAGGAATTTCTCTCCGTAATAGAATTGGCGACTCTGTTGGGGATGTTCCTTGTTTTTATTTGGGGTTTGTAGGCATAATGGGCTTGATATTCTTGACTTGCTCTTTGTTTCTCCTTTTTTATGTGTTGCATTTTATAGGATGTTCATCCATTGACACTCCCCTTTATTGGTTTGACCCTTGGCCTTCTTTTTACCACTGTCTTCTCTGTATACGTAGGTTTTTGGCCAAAAGTCGCGTACATACGCGGATTTTTGGCCAAAATTCACGTATACACACAGGTTTTTGGCCCAAATCCGTGTATACATGCAGCTTTTTGGCCAAAAGTCGCGTATATACACAGCTGTTCTTTAAACAGTCACGTACATCCTCCCTTTTGGTGAGTTTGATGTTGTGGTAAGTTCTTGGGTGGGTTGTGAGTGTGGTTGGGTCTTCCTTGGGTCTGATGTTGTCTGTTGGATGCTTCTTTTGTGACCAGAGACTGCTTTTTCATTGATTTTTCTTTGAAAGTAGTTTTAGTCATTTATCCTTTTTGTTTTTCCATTAGTGAATTACTCTTTTTTGTCTCGGTGTCTTACTGGGCTTGTGTTTTATAATTGCTGCGGAGACTGAGAGTTTTAGATGAATTTTATTGCATTTTTCATTTTTTTCTATTGAAATATACAAAGTAGTTGCACTATTAGTTGCATCTTAGATATGGATTTGAGGAGGTACTTGCATTGGATTGCTTGGATGGGAGTTGTATTTAGGCTTTCATATAGGAAGGATTGCATTGGCATTCAGAAATGAATATATATTTATGCATCTCATGTAGTGGCATACCCTATTTTTCATTTGACAAAGATTGCACTTAGCATTGTTTGTTATGGTGTGTATATTTATTTCACTGCTGAGTCATAATGTCATTAGTTGCACGGCCATTTCCCTTTGAGTAAGTACAACCAATTAAAATCAACGCATAATAAAATGAATTACACTCTTTTCTTTTATAGGGTGCATCAACAAGATTAGGTTTTAGAGTCTTGGAATAGTTCATTATGAGTTAATTCTCCAAGACCACTAAACAACAACATGTATGCGTCTGTCCAGGTGAGTGTGTGAAATTCCTTAGTATAACCAGTGTTTCTCAAGATCCTCCTCTCAAAAGGGAGTTAAGCACGAGGTAGTGTGAGTGGTTATTGATTGGGATGAACCCTAGTCATAACTGAGTAGCACCACAGATATTTCCAGGATTGTGATCATATCTGGGGGCTCTTTCGAGAGTTTCGGTCTTTGCTACCCTACCCATACGGTCAATCCTACCTACGAATGTCCGCCTGAGCATTGATTATATTGAGGTAACCTTAGTGGCCTTACCTAGCATATCGAGGGGGTACTCTATAGGAGTTATTCTGCGGGTGTCTCGGCCAGGTTGGGGTCAGACAACACATTCGCTTTACGCATTGAAGCTGAGGGCCACAATAATTGGTTATGATCCTCTACTTGTTGTGTATGGGAGTCTCTAGCCTCTCCTAGGCAAGACATACCTGCTTCATTCAGGTGCTCACATATCCTCCCCTTGGTTTGATTGTATTGTGGCTATATATTTTCTTAGGAGTGTGCTCTTTGTGCACTAGTTGGCCTTTGGGATCATGGTTACTTGATTATATTTATGCTCTCTTGAGTTTGGGTCCTTTTATTTTCGGCATGCCTAGTATCCTATCACCCGTCCTTGGTCCTAGTACGGATCCTTGTGTCATACTTGGGGGAATTACAGCCCCTTACCGTTCTCATAGATTTGGGAATGGTCATATTCCATCCTCTACTCCATTTGTGGAGGATTTTTATTCCCTTCACTCGGTCTTTACACCGGTGGTCACCCTCACAGGGGTTGTAGTGGATACGTGAACATTGATTCTATGCCTTACTTTCCTTTTTATGTCCCATGCTTCACCACATTGTTTCCTTTGGATGTAGTTGTCATGATCATTCCTCCCTATATCCTATAGTTTGGATTCTTTATTGACTATTTCAGGTTGTTTTGGACTAATATGGTTGTCATGTAGGGTCCAGTTTTTGTACACTCTCTCTGAACTTTTGACCCGTTCGTTCCTATCACAAGTATTATGTCTGAACTGGCATATAGGTTAGGATATCACACCCGCTTGCATTTATACATTTCCTTATGACCATTCCATCTTAACCTTAGGTACGAACCCATTCCATGGTATCACGAAACCTTCATGTTGTTTTTAGAAGTGGTACTATTTGAATGGTAGAGCTTTCCTATACATGGGTGTCCTAGTTAGCTCCCCTTTGCATTTGGTATCCATGCTATGAGTCCTCTCTTAGGTCTAGGAGTCTGTTGTATAGTATTTCCATGACATTTCACAAGAGCCTCATACTCCTCTTGATCTTTTGTTGGCCTATTTCCCTCAGGACTCCCTTATGTCAAG
Organism: Pseudotsuga menziesii; assembly: GCA_001517045.1. Taxonomy (NCBI): domain Eukaryota; kingdom Viridiplantae; phylum Streptophyta; class Pinopsida; order Pinales; family Pinaceae; genus Pseudotsuga; species Pseudotsuga menziesii. The sequence continues at coordinate 35,917 of LPNX011120794.1, read as the reverse complement.
TTGTAATTGCATTATCATGAGCTTTTCCTGCCTTCTTGAGCCTTATGCCAACTTCCCTGACTTTGAGTTTCAGCCATATAGCCCGAGCTTGTCTCATGTCTAGCCATGCAGAGCCATCTTTTATATCCTTTGCAGCTTGATTCCCTATTTTACCGGGAGGGGAATTTCCCCCGAGTGTCGCTATCCTACACATGTATCCTTATATTGAGCATAGATATGTTCCACTACTTGGAACTAGTTTGTTTTTCCATATGACACTCGTCTCCTCCTAGTCTGTAACTATAAAGCAGTTTTATTCTTTTTCTAGCTTTTTAAATATTTGAAAAAGTCCAAAAAAAAAAATTTAAAAGCAAAAAGCTGGAAAAGGAAAGATGTTATCTTTGGCAGGTGTCGAGTCGTGTCATCTTCGAATAGATCACTGTATATCACATCCGTTGGTTGGGTTTATAGTTTGACTTTAGGAGCTGTACTCATTTATCTGAGTTTATCTCCATCGACTGGTTAAGCTTGCAGTCCCCATGGAGCCTCTGTCGATGCCTCCTGTGTCGCAGAGATGTCCCAATTTTGTATATCAAGTCTATGCTGCCTTCATTCAGTCACCATTCATCGTTATGCTCTTGTTCGAAGGAATTTGAAACCTGAGTCGGCCATTCCTCAGTTATCTTGACTTTGCATGTCAGCCATTCCCGATACAGTTACTGGTTCGTGCACCTTATGATCGAGTCCTTCCACATTATACAGCTTTGCTGAGTACCTCGTGTTGGATGATGGGGGATGACTTAATTCCCTCCTTCCAGCAGATTTCATCCCATTGACTTTAGATCATTTATTCTGGGATTGGAATCTAGAGTCATTTTTGAGTGCCTTGAGACTTGTAGTCATCAGTGGCAGGTTCTCTCGCCATCGATAGTTTTTGGGAATACATTAATGTCCCCTGATCGATGGATCCTCTCAAGTGTTTGACCTCAACACATCTATTCACACTTGTTAGTTTGCACGCTAGTACCTTGATTCCCATTATCATTATCGGTGGGTGATCTCGCGTCTGTTAATGGTATACATCAATGACCGGTAATTAGATGATGGACTACTATGTTTGACCTCGACACCTCTATACACATAGTAGGACATGTACTTGTAGCGGTTTGTGTAGAATACCTTCCAGATTGGTGGCATCTCTTATATGCTACCTCCTTGATCATGCCAGTGTTCATGAGATTTCAGCTCTCATGACTTGATTCCAGTATATGTCAGACATTTCCAGCTATTATGGAGGTCTTGATCCATTGTATATCTTCAGCCATTATGGAGATCATGATCCTTTGTATATCTTCATCATGGAGATTCTGATCTATGTATATTGTACGTGGTGATGACCACTTATGTGATATTTTGTATCATGCCTATTCATGGCCATTGTACTCTTATATATCCGGGACTGCTATATGTATTTGCAGTTATGTGCAGAGTTGTATAATTGTACTATGCTGATTGGGTGGTTGGTCTTCCATTTGGGATTCTTCATCACTCCACTTCTGGGATGGAACTATAATGTATTTCAACCATCGTATGACCCCTCTGACCTCACACATTAGGGGGCATCTGTTATAGCTGATTTTACCACACCAGGTGAATCACACTTGTATGGCCTTCCCCTATCCCTCTGCAGACTCCTTAGACCCCTTGGACCATTTTTTGTCCTTTGATGTTTCCTAGACCATCCCTAAAAATATGTGAAAATTGATATACGCGACTTTTAAACCCCTTATCACGTATATACGTGGGTTTGACCCCTAAAACCGTGTACATCGGGATGTGCACAAAATCCAAATCCTTTTGGATTTTTCCTTGACATGGATCCAACTCACTTGAATCCTGGCCTTCCATATGCCTTGAGATCACTCAGATTCGACCTTTCATTACCCCATTGAAAAGCTATATAAGGAACCCTTTGGATACATTGAAGGCATAAGAGAATTGAGAGCAAAGAAACTATAGTCCATTGTTGCCAAAACTTATGCTTGAGTCTGCATCCCTTTGTCCCTTGGAGCACTTTGGTGTTCTTCCTAAGCTTGCCTTTTGCTTGTGAGCTTGTTATCGAGAGATGGAGGATTGAGGTGGTGGAGGCCCAAGTGGGGGATTCAGTTTCTCTGATTCACAGACATGTCGACAGAGGTTGTATTCATTGTAATCTCTGGTTTTATATCAATAGAAATATCTTTTCCTGTCCAATAATGTATGTTTGAATGAATATTTTATCCATGGATGATTTCAAATGCTTATACATTGTTGATTATATATGCTAGAGTAGATCTAACACCAAGATATATAATATGCTTGTCTTGTTTACTTGTTGAGGAAGTGATTCATCAATTCAAGCTAAAGTTGGAAAAGCTCAACGGGGATCTACTTCAATCGTCCGGAATAAGGTACGAGGTCTGATCCTTTAGTGTTAGATGTTTGATTTCTCTTGCATATTGGAAAGGATTGATTTCTGGAGTCAAGCTGTCTGTTGTGGTACCCCAAGCTATAGGAATTTCTCTCTGTAACAATGACCTAGTAACACTCTGACTTGTTTTGAGTTCAGTGGTGGTTTTAGGTCAAGGATAATTTTGATTTTTGCAAAATCTACCTTAATACCTTCCTTATAGACAATGTGTCCTAACAATATCCCTATGGGGGTCGCAAATATGCAGTTCCTGATGTTCAAAGCTAACTTGATTTGTCGACATCTTTCCAACATAAGCCTTAGCCACTTGCAATGATATTTTAACATGAAGTATATTTTCCAATCATCAAAGTATACTGGAATGGTTTTGTAAATATATTCTTGGAATTTTTTTACCACAATTCTAGAGAATACTGCAGGTGCATTCTTTAATCCAAAAGGCATAACCTTGTAAGCAAATGAGCCAAATTCACATACAAATGTTGTCTTTTTTTTATCTTCTTTAGATATTGGCACTTGGTTATAACCCGAGAAGCTATCTATAAATGAGTAGCATTCATGTCCTGCAACTTCATTTAAGATTTCATCTGCATAAGGAGTTGGAAATGGGTCTGTTGGTGTCACTTTATTTAGCTCCCTGAAGTCGACACAAATTCTCAATTTGGTCAGATCATGTTTCTTAGGTTGAACAACCATTGGACTTTCCCATTCTGATTGGTCAATATGGTAGATGATGCCTGCTGCAAGCATGTTATCCATCTCCTTTTTGACTATCTCTTTGTATTTATGAGCTAGCTTATATGGCCTTTTCTTCACAGGTCGAACATTAGGTTTAGTGTCAATTTTCATTTCACCCATTTCATGGACTAAACCTTTGAGATCTGTATAATCTTGGGAAAATACATCATGGAACTCTTTTAAGAGGTTCACTATTTCTGTTGTCTGCTCTTCACTCCAGTAGTCTCCAATCTTTGCCATTTTTGGTCGGTCATCATTTGAGATGTCAAATTCTCTAGTTTTGACCTTAGCATCTAGCCATTCTATTGCTTTGGCTTCATTGATTGGTCAACTTCCTTCTTTAAACTGTGAGAATGTGGCAGGGAAGTCGGTTGCAGTCATTCGGTCGGTATCGTCCTTGTTGGTGGTTCCAACTTTGAGTACTGTGCGAATAGTTTTGTTCATTTCGACATGGTTTGATTTCCATCTAAAAATTTTCCCTTCTGTATTTTCATTTTCTAACGGTAGTCTTTTCGACTGTGGTATTGTCCTAGTTTGTATATTGTTACAGTTCATTGTCTGTCGGTTGTATTTTAAGGGTTTGTTTTCTGTCGGCTGTATAAATTCTTTAATATGTTTTTTTGTTTCGACCAAATTCTTATTTTGTGGTATAAAGTTGAAATCTTTGATAAAATTTTCTCTGAGTTCAGGCTATAGGAATGTTTCACCTCGGGATTCCTCCATCTTATACCATTTGTTTGGTAAGTTGACGAGGGTTGATGGAAATAGATGCAGCCATGCGCGTTCATCTTTGTACCCAAGTCTTCTCCATTCTTTTCCACATGTCTTAAGATGGTCTTCTGGATTCTTTCCTTGAATGAAAATAGGTATCTGAGCTTGGTTGGTTAACTTCTTTCCTCCAAACCTTTCTACAAAGTAAGTCGAAGCTGTTGTCCAGGTCTGCAGTCTTGTCTGATGGGTATCCCATCATCTAGCAGCTTGTCCTGTAAAAGTTTCTACTAAACTTTGTAGTCGACCATGTTCACCAATATTTTTGTACACTTGTTCTATGTGCATGACTGGTGATTCTCTTTCCTTATATCTTGGTTTTTGTGTATTATTTATATTTGTAGGTTTTAAAGTAGGGTATTCCCTAATTTTTTCTCAAATATTTTTGGTACAATGGACACTATGAAGCACTATCGGGTGGGATTTTTCTGTACTTTTTGGATATTCCAGTACCCTCTTGCTTGTGTTTCATAGTTCTCGGCTTTCCAATCATATAATTTTTCATCTAAATTATACCCTACTAAGTCTTGGTTGCCCAAATGAAGTTCTCCATAGATATTAGGTTCTGTATAATCTGCATTATTTTGTATATGATAAAGTTATCAGATATCAACTTATTCATCGATAGGTTCTGTCCAAGGTTCTCCTTGGGATGGATGAATAGGTACAATGACCTTTTGTCTGTTTCATTTTAATTTTATTCTCTCTTTATCTAGAGATATCGACGCTTTCATCTTTCTTCCCCAAGTTCGACCTACTAACGTTGGGAAGGAGTTGGATCCTTCCTTAGGGTCAATAATTTCGAAGTCGACTTTGGTTGATATTCCCTTAATTGTGGTGTCCACCTTTTTCCAGACCCCTATAGGTTCAATTAGGCCTTGGTCGGCTAGTTTCAGGTATATACCTGACTCATATAGTCGAGGTCTACCTAACTGTTCCCATGTGTGTCGATTCATAATATTTACCTGTGATCCGAAATCGAGTACAACTTGTCAGACATGGTATCCTTCAATTTCCAAGTCGATAAGTGGGTCGGCATCACTTTTATCTTTTTTATTTAGACTGCAGATATTCTTTGTTTGTTTTTCAGTGTTGTTGTGTTTTATTTCATATAATAAGTCAATGAATTGAGATATTGAGTTATCTGTCTATACTAGCTATATTAATTCTTTTATTGTGTTATGCCGATTGTCGTTCACTTCTTCCTGTCGCGCAAATTCTCTAAATATATTTTTTTCATCTTTATATATTTGTTTTTCTTAAACTGGGTCAGGATAAACATTTTTCTCTTTTATCTTGCTTATTTGGGGGTTATCACTCCCATATTTCGTCCCTTGTCAAGTTACGATATGTAAATTCTTTGTATTGATAGTATCATGTTTTTGCACACACAACAAGACATTAACATTCTTCTTTGTATTTATATTTTCAAGCATAATAGGGAAATCCTCTAATGAGTGATCCCCTATGCCACAATTAGTACAGAATTTGAGGTCAGTCCTGTCCTTGTATGGACAGTATGCATGTCGGTGTCCCTCCTTATAACATGTGAAACATTGGATGGGTCAACGTGGTCGGTTGTCTCGATTCCCATAGAATCGACCTCGACCTCCAGAGCCTCCACGTCGGTTGTCATACTGGCACTCGTATCTTCGACCTTCGTATCTTTGATTGTTCTGATCGTTTGGCACATGGTTTTGCTCATTACTTTGTGCAAGTGCGTTAGTCTGATAGACTGCATGATAATTTTGTCGGTTCTTGAGATTCAGATGGCAGTCGGCCGTGTTATGATTTTTGGTTTCGCAGATTGCACACCAAGATGCCTTGTCATTCTTCATGTTGAACGGGCAATATTTTGTCGAGTGGTCTCCATGCTCTTGGAAAATTTCACAAAAACATTTAATATGCACAAATCGAACATCTTGTCGACTGATGTCCCGTTGACGGTTGTATTTTGAATGTCCGGCCGTCGAGCACTTCGTGCACCAGATATCCTGACTTTTGAGGTTTAATTCTTTTAATGACTTTTGTATGCTCTCGAGTTGTTCTTCTAATCTGTGATCGGTGGAGTATGATGGTATGTCCTCATCCATTTCTACTTGGAGAGATTTTGTAAGCTCATCTTCGTTAGTCTTGAATGTCTCCAGACTTATGTGTCGGTGAATTTTCTGTGATAAACCTACAAGAAACCACTGGATTAATAACTGTTCATCAATAACATAGTCCAATTGGCTAAGAAGGTATTTCCATCGTTTATCATAATCGCGGACAGTTTCTCCTAGCTTCTGTGATGTCGTTTTTAGTTTCTTTGCTGCCAGATGTTTTGCATCTGGAGTTTTGAAAAATGATAGAAATTGTGCTTTGATATTGGCTTTGATTGCTCAGGGTGTTCTTTCAAAAAAGTTCATGTACCAAGTTAATTCCCTTTTCCTCAAGGCACCAGCAAACTGCGCCACCTACCTATCTTCATCGATAACTTGCTTAGCCTCCCAAGTCGACTCACAGACAAACCAGTGTCATCTGGGGTCCTCATCACCCTCATATAGAGGAATGTGTGCTGACTCGTGACCCATGTTGGAGTCACTGTCACTACTTTCAAGAGGTGGCGGTGGTGGGGGTGGTGGGGTTATTTGCTTATTCCTCTCTGCAAAACTATCATCGATGGAACTCTCGTTCTCGTCGGTTGTTTTTATCGTTTCCTCTTTAACCAGCATTCGGTTGGTGTCAACTTCTTCTGTCGATGTCCAACTGCAATTATCTTTTCGCAATTCTGAATGTTCTGTGTCCTCCAAAGTTGTATTTGGAAAGGGGGGTGCTCCTTCATGTGTCAGTAAAAGTAAGTGGATACTTCGGTTGGAGGGTACCACTTGAAGCATAACCCAATTTCCTTCTTCTAGTCGACGGATAATGAGATGTCTACCAGTGTGTGTCTCATCCTCTATTCGGCTCCATATACCAAAGTCACCAGCTCCTAGTCTGAGTTCCTCTTCGACAATAGCTTGTATTTGGGTACACGGATCTATCAAAGATTTTAATTCCTAGGGAAATTCTAATTGGAGAGCTTCTCATTGCTCTATCCACAGTTCTTCTTCCATAGGGGATGCCTCTTCTTCCACGCCTTCTTCTTGTCGGTCATGACCCGAATCCGGCGGATCTCTTTCCTGGTCGGTCACCCTAGTACTCATTCCTCTCTACAGTGCTAAGCCTCTTTCTCTTCTTTCTTCCCTACTTTGTAGCCTCCTCTCCCTCTCTATTTTCTAGAAGTCCGTCATACCTTTGTGTGACACTGTCTTCTTGATTTTCATTTTTAGGTTGACTTCTCATTACTAGTGATTGGTATTTCTTTTAGTCAACTAGAATCCACTCCACTTTATTCCGACATATGACCAGCTACCCCCCATAGCCTACCCGACACTTTAGAAAGCATGGATAGTTCTGTATACTTGCTTAGGAAGTATTCCCACTCCCTTTCTGCAATGAATTTTCCCACCTCTTTTGCTTTTTCGCCCAATTAGGGTTTAATGGCAATCCGCGAAGTGATGGATGGGGTTTGACAATATGACCCACTCCCTTCTCGATCAGTAATTTAAACAGTAAGGTTGATAAGGAACATAAAAATTGCTCAATGAGGTCAATGTAGAATTTCTTATTGACGGTTTCCACCGAAGTTCTGTCTTCTACTGCTTGCTCCTCGTAGAATTCATCGGCGGTTTTTTCGAACCACTCCAACAAGTTTGTTCTTCCCCCACGAATCAATTTTTCTAGTAACTGTTGATCTTTAGTCCCTTCCGGCTTTTTCATCCAGGAGTTTCTTCAGAAGTTGGGGCATTGATTCTACAAACTTCTCATGTGTCTCTGTAAAGAATCTTTCTTTTGCTTGTGCGGTCATCAATCTATTTCTTCGTGCGTACTTTTGAAAATAATTTGCTACTTTACGCTCCCACCAGTCCGTAATCTCCTATTCTGATATCATCTGTTTGCATACATCTTAGACATGTACTACCAGCAACGGAACCAATGTTGTAATCTCACAGATCACATAAGGTTACCAATAATACATACTAAAACATACATACATAACAGAGACAAGAGACAAGAACAAGTAGATAGAATAATAGATTATATTAGCATGAGAGGGTCCATACAATACAGAGAACTGAACCGAGTTCTCATCTGGCTCAACAGCCTAATATATATGATTTAAACAGTTACAAAATAAATACATGGCGGTTCGCTGAACCGACACGACCTTAGGTGGCCAACCTAATCTCTATTTTAGTTGGTTGACCGACTAAGTCGACTATCATTCAAGTCGACATACCAACTTGCTCCTCTAACAGTACATAAATCTTTAATTTTAGGTTGTAAACCAGCTTTTGGGGCTCAAGGTCCATGAACGACACCTTGAATCACGATATATGACCTCTCATATTGATAGTTTTGTTTTGAATGCAGATATGGGAACCATTAAATTTTTCTAAGTAATATGTATGTGTCTTGGAACCTTCGACATAATAAGGGAGGAAACCCAAGCCTTAGTCCCTAGAAGATGATTCTATCCATCTAGAGCTAAGAATGATGTGTTGAACAACCTCAATAAATCCTTCCATGGTTTCATTTACCTTGAAATCAGGACACTAGTTCCATTAGAAAAATTTTAGCACTAAGTACAAATATTAGGCCCATTCACATGGGTAGGGAGAAACACTTGGTCCTTAGGCCTTAAAGGAAGTTGTTAACCATTTAGGGCCAAAATTGATGCCTCCAACCACAACACATGACATTGAAAGTGAATAATTTGAATCTTAATTGAGATATGCATGCCATCATTGATTTTTGAGCACTAAGTATGCATAGACATGGTCAGGGGAGGAAACTATGGCCTTAGGACCTAACTAAAGCTTATAGGCATCTAGGGATAGGAAGGATGCCTTAAAAAATCACACATGGCATCTCATAGATATATTTGGACTATGAATATGGATGTTAGTAGAATTAGGTGGTTTTGAGTAGCAGGTATGGGACTTTTGAGACATGATTGAGGGAATATGACCTGAAGCACCACAAATGACCTACTCAAGGTATGCTTGGTCTCCAAGAAAATATACACATTCCTTTAAGAGTTTTTGAGCATTAGATATGGGTATTAAGGCCTCAACATGGTCAAGGGAGGAAATCCAAGACTCGATCCCTGAATAATATTTTTGCATCTATGGATACACATGTTCCTTACTCGCTATCCCTATATGACTTACTCATTGGCCCTACCTACCTTTGTATTTCCATCTTTCACTATCTCTATGTGTATGTGTGTGTGTGTGTCTTTCCCCCTTCTCTCTCTCATAACCTCCCTCTCAAACTCTCTATCTCTATGTGTGTGTGTGTGTCCTTCCCTCACTCTTCATCTCTCAAAACCTCTCTCCACCTTATTTATACCTCCCTAACTATCCCTCCCTACAACACTGTCTCTCTATTGTTCATTCCACCCCCTTCTCTTGTTTTTTCTCACACTGCCCACCCTCTCTCTCCCACATAATCTATATGTGTGTGTGTGTGTGTGTGTGTGTGTGTGTGTGTGTATCCCTCCCTCATTCCCTCTCTCTCATAGCCTCTCTCCACCTTCACTATACCTCCCTCCACCACTCTCTCTCTCTATCACTCACTCCTCCCCCCTCTCTCTCTCTTTGTGTGTGTGTGTGTGTCCCCCCCCCCTTCTCTATTTATATATCTATGTGTGTGTGACACTCCCTCACCCCCCTCTCTCATAGTCTATCTCCACCTTCTATATACCTCCCTCACTATCCCTCCTTCCATATCACTCTCTATATCATTCACCCCCCTCCCTCTTTGTCGCTCACCCATCCCTCCCTCTCTCACACACAATCTCTCTCTCTCTCTCTCTCTCTCTCTCTCTCACACACACACTCACACACACACATGTGTGTGTGTCTCCCTCCCTCACTTCCCATATCTCATAATCTCTCTCCACCTTCTCTATACCTCCCTCACTATCATTCCCTCCATCACACTATATTTATTTCTCTCCCCTCCCTCTCTCCCTCTGTCGCTCACCCATCCCCCTCTCTCCCACATAATCAATGTGTGTGTGTGTCTCCCCCCTTTTCTCACAAACTCTCTTTGTCTCTCCCTCTCTCTCCACCTTCTATTTACCTCCCTCTATCAATATCTCCCTCCCTTCTCCCTTAATTACAAGCCCTCTGTGCCATTATCCCTCCCTCCCTCTCTCTCCGTCTGTCTCAACTTGTATCCCTCCCACTCCCTCCTAATTTCTTTTCACCCTCTCTCTCCATGTTTTTCTTTTTCACAGCCTCCCTCTCTCTCCATCTCTCAACCCTGCACCCTCTGTATTTGACACTATCCATCTCTCTCTCTATCTATCTATCTCTCTCTCTCTACATGTGTGAACTTGCTCTCTCCTTGTTGTTTGCCCCGCCCCCTGTCGCCCCTCATACACACACCTTCTATTGCTCCCTCAATATCTCTTTCCTTCACTCTATCTTCATTCCTCCCTCACCCCCCCTCCTCCCTCTCTATCTTATTCTCTCGCACTCTCTCTCTCTCTCTCTATGTTTTCAACTTATCCCTTTTCCTCAACCCCCTACCTCATTATGACCTCTATTATCCATTTTATCGCATCTCATTCTCATCTCTTCAATTTCCCCCTCCTCCGCCTCTCTCCTACAACACATATTATTCCTCCTCTAATACTCCATATGCACTTTTCTATTCACCAATCCTATCTCTCATCAAACCATCACCCACTTCCTCCTATCCACCTTATCCCCCTTCATCACTCAAGTCTTGTGTACTGCTTCTAACCCTATACGTCTTCAACACCTCTTCTCCTCCTAATAATTCTCTCAATGCCCACTTCCCTTCACCCTTGTAATCCATAATGTTCCCGTTCCATTAATATTTCTCCACTCGAATTTACAACATCCTCCTAGGACCTTGAACATTCACCACCCCCTTTGAAATATTAACCATCCCCACTTGAACTTCCAACATCTTCCTAGGCCCTTGACCCTTCCCCACCCTCTCTCAACTATTAACAATCCCCACCTGAACTTCCTAGGCCCTTGACCCTTCCACACCCGAGTCTAAACTATTATCCATGCATTTGATATATTACATATAGTGCTAGATTTTTAGGTATACAACACGCGTGCATGTTTTGTAGTTATATAACACACTCGCGTTTTGTAGTTATATAACATGCATGCATTTTGTAGTTATATAGCGCGCACCTGTTTGTCAATTCTACAAGTGCCGAAATTGTAGTTTGAATTTAAACATACCAATTCACTTGCTCGCATGTCACCAATAGTCCTATGTGTATGGTTTGGAATTTGCTTTGGTAATACCAAACCTGTGCTATAGTATATGATAAAATCATAGCTAATTGGGCATTTCCCCCATTTTCTGAAGAATTCGTTGTTTACACACTCGTTACAGTATGCTACACACAATCATTTTTGACGAAATATTATACATAAATAATATTTATCTGCAGGTTTTAAATATGGAATTTTTATTAAAAAATATTATATTTTCTTATTTGTTTTCAATTTCTATTATGTCCTAACTCCTTAACTCAAAATACATGTTGTTAGTGTTTTTCCCATAACTTTTTCAATTCGTAATCGTTTTAAAAACAAATTATATGGTGCATTAAAAGACATTGACCTCTACATTCTATAAAAAACCAATTTCATGATTATTTCATTAAGACCTTCAAAGGCTGCACCCACAAAAGACATACCATTTTCGATGAATGATCACTTAGATAATTATAAAAATAAATAAAATTACTAATTTTATTTTCAAAAAATAGCGTTGCAGTAGTGTTATATGTTCTCTACATGTCTGCAAAGTTTTGTATCTGGAAAGCATCATGTAGGCCCTCAAAGGCTGCACCCACAAAAACATATACCTTATCATTTGCCTAAAAAAAAGTGACTTAGAAAAAATGAAACTTGACATAGTTATAAAAAATTTTAATACATAAACCTTATATATTTGGAAACTTGATTCAATACATTTAATCTCATTTACTCAAAGAAATATATTTTGTGTAAGTATCTCAAAAAATACAATTAAGTTGAGGGATGCTTGATTTTTTAGTTTTCTATCACATCTAACGTGCCAAAAGTAACTTTCATTATCTTGCACTGACCCTCTTCCTAGAGTCGAAGATTCAATTCCCATAACAACAAATACATTAGAATGTATTTAAAACTTCATAGGATCGACTACATTGAAGAATTTGAAGGGTCTGGTATCATAAGCCAAGTGAAAAATGAACAAACAAAAATGACATGCATTATTGTTTCACTTTTCCTAACAAGCTTTGGTAGCGCCTCATATATTAAATTAAACATGTTGGAAGGAAAAAACATTCAATTGCGCAA
>LPNX011120794.1:3223-23414 GCA_001517045.1 Pseudotsuga menziesii | reverse complement strand
GAAGAATGTCAAGAATAGAGTAAAGCTATCCTAGCATGTACCTCTCATTATTGCCATGGTTATAAATTATGGACATCACTCCAGTCAACGAAGAAACATTCACACTAACACTTCGCATACATATTGAGGACAAATTGTGAAGAATGTCAAGAATAGAGTAAAGCTATCCTAGCATGTACCTCTCATTATTGCCATGGTTATAAATTATGGACATCACTCCAGTCAACGAAGAAACATTCACACTAACACTTCGCATACATATTGAGGACAAATTGTGAAGAATGTCAAGAATAGAGTAAAGCTATCCTAGCATGTACCTCTCATTATTGCCATGGTTATAAATTATGGACATCACTCCAGTCAACGAAGAAACATTCACACTAACACTTCGCATACATATTGAGGACAAATTGTGAAGAATGTCAAGAATAGAGTAAAGCTATCCTAGCATGTACCTCTCATTATTGCCATGGTTATAAATTATGGACATCACTCCAGTCAACGAAGAAACATTCACACTAACACTTCGCATACATATTGAGGACAAATTGTGAAGAATGTCAAGAATAGAGTAAAGCTATCCTAGCATGTACCTCTCATTATTGCCATGGTTATAAATTATGGACATCACTCCAGTCAACGAAGAAACATTCACACTAACACTTCGCATACATATTGAGGACAAATTGTGAAGAATGTCAAGAATAGAGTAAAGCTATCCTAGCATGTACCTCTCATTATTGCCATGGTTATAAATTATGGACATCACTCCAGTCAACGAAGAAACATTCACACTTCCGACCTCGCCATCCATGTGGAATTTTCACTGCTTATCATCAAAATAGAAGGGACAAACTGAACAATTAACCCCCCAACAAATATTTGGAGGATGGGTAAAATACAATGAAGTGTTGGAAGCCATTGGATAGATAATATAGCAACTAAAAACATTCAATTGCATAGAACACTTTGTAGACATATTGAGGACAAATTATGAAGAATGTGAGGAGCATAGCAAAGCTATTAGGTACCCTTGATTATTGATATGGATATAAACTATAGAGATCACTCGAGTCAGAGAAGAAAATTTCACGCTTCCGACTTCACCATCCATGTATAATTTTCACTGTTTATCATCAAAATGGAAAAGACAAACTGAATAATTAACCCACTAACAGAGATTTGAAAGATGAATTAAAAACAATGAAGTCTACTTGTAATAGATGGTGAGTTCCCCAATGTGTAAGAATAAACCTCCAATCACTGGTACACATTCAGTTGGGGTTGGACTTCACTAAGGTATGGTATGCAGATTGGAAAAGGGGAGCCACTGGAATTATAATACTATCTTATGTTAGAGCAAGTATTTGAAGATTTGTCATGCCATTTAAACACCAAATACCCACTTCCTCCTCTAGAGTCGAGAGCACATAATGTAATCCTTTATTGGAAGGAGAAGTTGAAAAAGAAATTGAACTATTTGTATTCACAATACCATTTGTACAACAGAATTGGGTGCAACAATGACTCCATTTCCAATGAAACCAGTCGAAAAAAAGATAGAAAATGACAACAGAACAAATCGACTCTGACTCACCAACGCCATCGATAGAAGATGAAGGAACTGAATAGATATACTTTTAAAACCATCAGCTTAAGTCAAAACTGGAAGAAGTAGCTCAGAAAGTGGCATCAAAGCTTAATAATTGTTTTGGGCTCCTTTATTCAAAAACATTAATATTTATTTCATTTGCGTATTTCAACCTGATAGATAGATGGATATTTTACAGATCTTGAATATGGGTGAAAGTGGCATCAAAGCTTTAAATTTGTATTGAGCTTCCAGAAATGTAAACTGCGAACGTTGGACGGATGACTCGTTTAACCTGAAGATGAAAAATAGATTTTAGAGGCTATTTTGCTTTTACAAAAATTAAAGCAGAAGGGAAAACAGTTGTAACAAAAAAAACGATGTACAGTCCTTATAAAGTTGTATACAATCTATAAAAAGCTTAATAGCTAAATGTGACACAAATAACCAAATATGCTTCAATTTTCTTTTTTTAAGAAATTGGAGTTTAACAGTCATCAGAACATAACAGTCCCCTCAAAAAACCACAAATAACAAAGCTTACTTTTGACCGCAAAACGCTTTGCTTTCAGCTTAATGGATTCGCGTGGAAGTAACTTCACTTGTGACTGTTAAGATATCCGATGACTGCATATGATTGGGCAATGTAAATAATAGACTATGAAACAGCACAATACCTGCACCTTACCTTCAATATCCTTGAGCTCTCGAAAAATGCTCGGTAATATAGCTTGCAGAAAAGGAATGTGCTTCAAAAGTCTTTGCTTCCATACAAATAAACAAACCATCCGCTCATATACATGACATATATCCAACCATTATCTTTTAAATCAGAACCGTTAATGACATATCCAACCATTATCTTTTATATCAGAACCGAAGTCTTTAATACATTTCTCATGACTTCTAAATCATGCTCGGCAACACTTGGTCTTTACCTTGAAAGGGCTTTTGAAATTCGTGGGCAGGAGATCTGTGAAACTGAACCCTTAGCCCTGAAATGCAACATTACATTTTCACAGTTGATCCAAATCCAATTATCAGTCTCTGCGTCTGATAAAGAGATATGAGGTATTCGCTAGCTGGAGCAACACTGATGTGAAACTCAAACTCACTCTGAGCCTTCTTGTCATAGCTACTTCATGCTACCAGGGACCAGTGATAATCGAAAGTGCACTCCTAAAGCCTCCCAAAAGAATAGTACTTCCTCTGTTTGTTAAAACCCTGTTCAAGGTTTTGGAGTTCCATTAGGTGCACCCAATTTGCCTGCCCATCGTCCTCTCTTCGTTGGAGAAGACTGTGTTGATTAGTGAAGGCGTTAGAGAAGACTGTGTTGATTAGTGAAGGAGATTAGTGTTTGCATCATTATCATTATTATTATGTATAATTTGTTTGAATCATCTTGATATCTGGTTTGATATTCACATGGAAATCATTTTTAACATAATTTGCTTGAATTATTTTGATATCTGACTTGATATTCATGTTAAAATAGATTATTATTATTATTTGAAAATCATCTTCAGCATAATTTACACTTATAATATTGTCTAAATAATCAGCAAAACGTTTCGATGAAGTTGCACGGCCGTCGATAAAATCACTGAGGATGTAGAAAATGTGTTCAGAGTAATGCTGGGTAGTCTTATCGAGCGGTCCTCGCCCAACAAAATGCTTTTAGAAACGTAGCAAAATCAGGAGATATAGGGGAAACTTATTCTCATTGCTTAGGATATCTCTCGAAAAAGTAACAGGTATGTTTGATGATTCATCTATCTTTATTATTTTTTTGTATTTTTTGGTGAGTAGGTTTAACTATGGTAAGTTTAACAGTTAAGAGTTCTATATTTTGGTGAGTAGGTTTAATGATTAAGAGTATGTGTTTCTTTTTATAAGATCGAAGAGGATAAAATATAGTAAAGGCATGTAATTTTGATCTATCTTCAATAATGTTAAATCTGAAGAAGGTAGAATATAGTAACCCGTGTATGTTTGTTCTATCTCCAATAGCGTTTTGTTTTTTCAGTGAGTAGATTGAACTATTAAAAGAAAGTGTTTTTTCTCAAAAAATAAAAAATTATATTTAAATAAAAAATAAAAAATTGATATCTAACTTGCTAATAACCTTAAAATAAATTATTATTATTATTATCTGAAAATCATTCTACACAGTCATAAACATTTCAATTTGTTAAAAACCCTAATCTTGGTTTCATCGTATAGAAACGCACAACGCTGCTATGTGCTGACATACAGGGACATTATAGGCAGGTGTTCTCTGCCACGCGATTCTCTAATTGTCATAAACACTTTATTTCCCGCTCCTCCTCGCTTTGACTTTAACCAACTACCGAATATTCGTCAGCGCATTTTCTTGATGGACTTTGAAGACAAAGACCGAATCTCCCTCAACGCATTTTCTTAAAAGGAACTTTTAGGGTTTGGTGCTTACGAATGTGCTTTGTATCGGGGAGACAATCTCGTAAGGTGTGTGTAAAAAATATAAGAATGGGGCTATCACTCATATTTAAAGAAAATTGGAAAATTAATTTATTTGAGTATTTAAATATTTATAAAGGTTTAAAGTCTCAAGTGTTTATTTTAAAATGAGATTTATTAAGTATTGAGAAGGATTAAATATTTTAAGGTGTAAATTTTTTTTAGAGTGTAAATGTTAGAAAGCATTTTAATTTATCAAATTTGTGTAGTTTTATATATATTTCTTTGTAAATGTTTTAAATATAATTTGAGTAGATATGTTATTTTTTATAATTTTTTTTTTTTTTAAATACACTCTTTAGCTTTAGGATGAACATAAAAAGAGTTACACATCTTCCCCTACTGGATTGTAAAATGCCTCTCTAAATGCAAAAATTATTTTTGGAGAAAACAACATATATTAAATTCAACCTTTCTCCAAAAAAGCTCTCTCATTTTTCATATATTTATGAGATTTTTGAACATGAGAAACTTAGGAGAATGGAAGACATTTTCCCTTTTGGGAATGACATTGGAGCTTTTATACGATCAAAGCCTGAAGGAGTAAGGCTTAGTAAAAGAGATTTTGTATTTATTTTATTTTGGGGATAATAAGGAAAAATTGGTGAAGTGAGGTTTAGTAAAAAGGGGCACGGTAATTTTCATTTATTTCAAAGATGATAACCAAATTAACAAAAGGGCCTTCTTAATTTAAATCAAAGGACACATGCCTAAATAACATTGGTAAAGTTGATTGAAAAAATACACATGATGAAACTTTCAACAAGAGGCATGGTAAAACTAAATATAGATATGAAGAGCACTTTATACATGACTCCATGGCCGAGGGATAGTAGGATAATGACGTCATCAAGGATGTTCACTTTTGGCGTCATGTTTTAACGCTTCAAAACCATGGCAACATTGGACATCAATACTCTTAACAATAAAGCCATGTGGCCAAGGTAGGTGGTTCAATCTATGCCACTTTTTCCTAAATGATTTCATTGATGCCACTGTAGATGCCCATGTGTTACACCAAAATATCGTCATGTTGAGCCATGTGTTAATCCCCAAAGTTGTCTCTGCTAAATTGGGTTGATTTGAGGTTGTTCTTGCCTCTTTTACCCTCTCTAGATAGGTCGTTGCTCTTTCCCTTCATGTTAGGTGTGCCGATGCACTCTTTCCCTTTATGAAAGGTGCACCAACGCTCTGTCTCCTACTGCTAGGTCCGCCAATAGCATTTTGAGGGGAAAAACGAAGCTTCGATGCCCTTCTCGAAGGTGGATGAGGTGGAGGACTTTCCCTACATTCTAGGTGAGGTGGCATTCGGTTCCCTAACCTGTGGAGAAGATCGCTTAGACCCCTCCTCCTAATCCTCAACCTACTTTATCCCTTTAGCCTTATAAATTGAACCCTCTCTCCATTGTGAAGGGAGAAAGTACTATGGTACTTTTATGCTGGTGGAATTTCTAGGTGATCCCTATCATCCTTTGGAGGCTTGGCTTGGATTGTTGGATGGAAGATTACAACATTAAGGCTAGGTTGTGACATTCCTTCTCTATGTAACTCTATGTATCTCCTTGATTACATTAATACAAATATAGTTCCATAAACATTGTTGTTGATGATGTTTAGAGCTTTCTTCCTTAACTGTTAGCTTAGATAAATTCATGTTTAGATACGCATGTGATGTTTGCTTGTTTCCACTTGCTTTACAGGGTTCTGCAGCTCAATATCTGAAGGCTCTGGAGCTTGGATCAATAGAGAGAAGAGAGGATTTGCAGACATCAGGTAAGTGGTCTATCTGCTAACTTGCCTTTATATTTGATCTAGGAAAGTAGGTTGTATTTTATATTTGATTTGTTCTAGATCCACTTGGACTAGGGAGATCTAGCTTGAGTCCGCTTGAGTAGATTTATCCAATAAAAAATTGGCGACTCCGCTGGGGCTGTACATAGATCTGATTTCATATTTATTTATCAATCCTTTTTCTAGCTTCTAGAGACCCTCCCTCCTTTAGATTTTGTCTTTGAAGAGTTTCTAGGACCTCCTTGACTCTCTTTGGATCACTATCAGACCTTCTGCCCTTCTCCCATAGGAAATATAGCTTTTACCCTATTTGTTTCTCCACTGGCACACCTAAGTTGTTTAGACAGAGCACTGCTAGGAATTGTTCCCAGTTTCGTAAGTGTTGTATCCATCGACGCTCTTTTCCTTAAGAGATAGTGCGTTGTCGGCGCTCTTGTGTAGTTTTGTAGGTGCACCTGCCCCTCCTAAGAGATTTGGTGTAGTGTTGTAGGTGTGCATGCCCCTCCTAGGCGTTTTGGTACATTATAGGAATGTGTGCCTACCCTTTTAAACTTGGATATCAACTCATATTTCCTTCTTTTGGGTTTTGGTTTGATGGAGTGTGGTGTTTAAGCTGCATATGATAGTCGTGCACCCCCTAGACCCAAGATTATCTCTGTTTGGAGTTGATTTTGTTGATCTTGGGATGCTTTACTAGTCAAGAGAATGACTTGGTTGTGGTAGGCAATTTCAATTCTCCACCTGAAAGTTCTTCCTTGCCATTCTTAATCACCTTTCCAGACCTCTTCAGATCTATTTGGATAGTCATATCTAGTCTCCAAACCCTTCCTCCCCTCAATCATTGAGTTTTGGTTGCATTTTGGTTGTTTTGGAGAAATTCTTGATTGTTTGGAGTTGTTTGGTTGCTTGTCATATTCCTTTTGATTTCTGAATGATGGAGTGATGTAGATATTCTCTCATTTTCTGTTTGTAAATATGAAAAGAGTTTAATTATCAAGTTTCATTTTGATATATGCATTTGAAAATCAAAGTGCTTATTTACTTTGTTTTGTACATTGTTAAGATGTGTTGTATCTTTGATTTCATTTGCACTTTTTGGACTATTATTGCAGAAAGTTAGAATTAGTGCACTCTAGGAAAGAATTAATCTTTTCCTTATTGTTCAGATTCATGTTTGTTTGAAGAGAAAACTCAATCAAAAGATAAGCAAAAAGAAAAAAACAACAATTCAAGAATTCAGAGGTCTTTTCAAGAATTGTGATTGATGTTATTCTTTGAAGCTTCATAGTTGGATTTGAGTACAACTTGATTTTCTTAGATCTCTAATTTCTATCTTCTTTAACATAAAACTCTTTTCTTACCTTAGGTAGCTTTCATCGAAAGATAAATGTGCATTTTCATGTAGCTAGGATTTTCATGCTTTTTACATTTCCTATCTACACCTCATGCATCCATTTAACCGCTCAAGATAAAATTAACGCTAGCTTAGGTTTAAAATCATTTAGTAACTGTGTGTAAGTTAGTGACGCGTTTCGACATCGTTAAGCATGGCAACTGTCGTTTATTTCCTGCACTGCATTCCGGGGACTGGGTGGCTCTTCCACGTACCATCGGTATATCAAACGACCTTTCACATACCCATGAGGTATATAGAAAGGTACTTCACGTACTCAATTGTTTATTGCAAGGCCCCTTTTGTACGGTTGTGCATTAGACAACACCACTACGGAGTTGAGCTCCCCCGTACCTAGTGTATATTGGGAGAACCTCTTAGGATTCATGTGATCAGCTGAGTTAACCTTTTGGTCGGCTTGGCATCGCAATACACCGAGAACAACACTCGGGGATATTACTACGCACATGTCGTCCAGGTAGTTGGGTATTCAGGAAAGGGTACTGTCCCAATCCTCCTTGTCACGTTTTACTATTGGACCCTTCGATATATAGCAAGTTGTGAAGCCTTGATAACCCTATGAGGATCTTGACTTTTGATCCACTCCTATTCACACAGTTTGCTTGTTGCTTTTAGACTTGAGTAGTGTTTGTGTTTTGTGTCACTTCATGTATTCTTCGAGAGTTCAGATATGGGAGACTTTCCCGGGACCACCAGTCAAGAGACTCCTTTTCAGAGTATGTCTTTTGTTTCTTCCCCTTGTGGATTTATTGGTCCTCCCTTCATGGCCACTTTGAACCTTCCTGGATTGACTATAGGATTAACTATATGGTTATTCTCCAATCCTATCATACCAAATGCATCAGTTGTGTCGGATCCTGGTCCTTTACCACATGAGCATCAAACTCATGTCAACCCTTCTCCTTCTTCCTCGAATGTTGAATCCACTTCCCTTTCTGCCTCTTCCCCTGTTGAAAACTCTGATGTTAGTAAACAGGCGGGTAAGAAGAAGACGAAAAGGAAGACTAAGAAGAAGAAAAATAAGAAGAAGGTTGCAGCTGCAACCTCTGACCATCATGTTGGAAGCCCACCAACCACTAATCATCATGCTAGAAGTATTGATGTACCTGTTTCCATCTCGCGTAAACCTAAGTTCCCTTGTAGACTTTGCAAGGGTGATCACCTTCTTAAGGACTGTCCCGGTCTTTCCCGTGTGTCAGAAGTGTGGTCTAAACATCATGTGTCATCAGTCTCTGATCATCATGCCGATGATGCCCCCGCAACCAGTGACTCTATGGTTAAGAGTTGTAAAAAAAATATCAGGTATCCTTTCTTTTTATGCAAGTATATGCACTGCACTTAGCTTTGTCCCCGCATGGATGAAGCTTCAAAGTTGTTGGAAGATATTATTGTTCCTCAACAACGGCTTCCAATAGGTTATCGTAATTTATCACTTGAACTCCCATTAGTTGATCAAGTGGTCAATCCAAGTCCATCCTTGGTAGATCCCACTCTTTTGTTGAAGAGTGAAGTCAAAGCAATCAATCCAGTTCCAACCTCAATCGATCCCACTCTCCCCTTGGAGAGTGAAGTTAAAGTAGTTGAGTCGATGTCATCTCCACCCATTCCCACTCTTTCATCAGAGAGTATTGAGACTGAATTATTCGCTTCGACAGAGTCTTTGTCTTGTCCCTCTCTTCTAATCGAGAGTGCAAACCATTCAGCTGAAGTTTTCATAGTTAGTTCTGATTGTCCTTCGCAAGAGGAAGTTTTTTCTCTTTCGACAGAACCCTCTCCAAGTAGTGAGGTGTTGACTCCCCAACTATGTATGTGGTTGATTAGGGTGTTTAAGGCTTATAACACATAAAGAAAACCCAGCCAAAGGATTCAAACAATCCCACACAGGTATTGTTCTATCCTCGAGCTGCTTGGGATGGTAATCTCCCACGGATACTTGTGTAGCCTCCACTGACTTATGGTTGGATTTGATCCATAAGGGGATTTGTTTTCCACAATGGAAAACAAAGAGTTAAGAAAAGAAAAGGAAAACTAAAACCTAACAAGAAAGAAGAACCTAATCTAAATCTAAACTACTTTGAAAAGGTGTTGAATGGATAACACATTGTCTTGAGCTGTGTGAAGAACAAGCAATTCATCATACTGACAAAATGTAAATAAGATGAAACTGTACTTACTAAGATTACAATTGTTTAATAAAAATTAAATAACAATAAATCCGAATTAAACCATTCGAGATAACCTGCAGGTGCTCAAGTTAGTTGAAAAACCAACTTATAAGCCATAAAAATCTTACTGTTGAAACATTTGCATAAATAGATAAAGACAGTTCATAAAAGAAATTTCATGAAGTTTTATCAATGCATTAATAATTAATAGAGATAAATCAAAGTTAAATAAATACATTAACCAATTGCAAATGAACCACAGTACTATCTGATCATTTGGAACAAGAAACTAAAACTTGTCAAAGAAATTTGATAAATCAAATACAAGAGATAAGAATTGCAACACTATATTAATTCAGAATTCTCTGTAACAAATTACACAAAAGACCTTAGCAAAAGCTGAAGTGTTTGTTCGATCCCTTGTATCAATCTCTCTTCCAAAATTCAAAAATTCAAGAGCCATTGATACATAGGAAATCATTCACTTAAATAATTATTACAAACAATGGAATTCCCCCCTAAAGGGGATCCAGAACCTAAATAAGGCTAATATCCTAGGAAATATTTCTAGACCCTCCAAATTCATAGCAGCTCCTCGATATCAAGATAAGTGGCTGATTCTGTGCCTAATTGAGCATTACACTTATAATCTTCGACCTCATTCTTAGCCAACTTATGCCAAACTTGGATGTAGACATGGATCTTGCTTTGTACTACAAATGGTTGTTTGATTAACTGCTCCACATCGTGTATGTTGATGTGGTCAATATTCTTGATCTTCTCCTCCTGGTCATCCCTTCGTTTCTCAACTTGCTCGATCATTAGTCCAGGTGGACTTTCCTTTTCAATAAGCACCATGGTAAGAAAGGATAATTTAGTCATGATATTATCAACTGCATACCATCTTCTGCCGCAGATAGCCTGAGCTCTCTTTATGGCTTCAGCCACTGTATCATCCAAGTCTTCCCAAGCTCTTAGAATAGTTTTGGCTCTTTTAAACTGAAAAGTAGTGAGAAGAGTGATATTATCAAGCCTCTCCTTCATATACCTATGCCAATCTGTGACCTCATCATAAGCTTTAGAGGCCTGTTGTCTTTTCTCAATTAGGTCTTCGAGCACAACATACATCTTATCAAACACCATGCAAGTCTCAAATATATTAGTTAGAGTTTTAAACAACCCACATACCAAATCAAAGTGTTCCCTGTTAGTTCTGACAGCAAGCTCCTTAAACTCTTCTTGGGAAAATTTGGAAAATGAAGATGAAGCTGCACTTGCAGTTGCATCTTCATTTTGTCTCTCTAATACTACAACATTCTAAACCAGAGTGGCATTATCATTCTTTTCTATTTGCAGCTCCAAACTGAGAGTAACATTCTTCATTTGAAGTTCATCCTACTTGGCCTCATGTTGTTTCTTGAGCTGATCTAGTGCTTATTTCAAACTGACAATTTCTTCCTTTTGTTTATCAAACTCTCTGTTTAAAGAGTTGACAGCATCCATATTGGTACCTGTGAAGACTCCCAGAACAAAAGATACATATGTAGCATAGGCTTGTGGGTCACTTGATTGATGTGTCCATACAAATTCATTCACCATTGACATATCCATATCATTATGATCTCTACCCCTCTTCTTGCCCCATCTTACCACTGATTTCTCATCTTTACTATATCGATATTCACCGAAACATACCACAAAATACTCGTTGAACTCATCTCTAACCTCATCCGTAGGAGGTATGCTAAGGCCTGTAGATATCAAAGATGAAGTTTGAGTTGTGGTTTGGGAAGGTATAGCCATAGTGATATGAGAGGTGGCAGGGGAGGAAGTAACATTCTGAGCAAGGGTCACTTCAGGGGCTGAAGAAATGTCATGAACAGAAGCTTCCACAGAAGGAATTTACACAATAGTAGCCTTAAGAAATGATGATGGTGACACTATTGCAATTTTCTTAGACATAGGGGATGAAACTGAGCTAATTCAAGGAACATGCAAAGGGATTTTGAAAACTGGAGTCACAATAGCTAAAGGAATAGGTTTAACCATAGGAAGAGGTGTGATTGATTCTGGTAGGCAAGTGGCATTTCGATAGAGCTCGGTCATAAAAGGTGTCACGACAGAACCATCAAAAAATGAAGATAAAGCCATTATTGATGAAAGTAGTATTGCAGAAGAAGAGGGAGTATACAAAGGTTGATATTGAGGAAGAGAGGATGAAATATTACCATTGCTACCATTGATGGGATTTTGGAAATCATTACCAGTCTCAACAGTAATAGGGATAGGAGAAATTCTATCCTCTTCTTCCTCTGAATAATTTAGGTCAATAGTAGGAACAGGCATGGAAATCTTTGTCTTCTCTGAAGGTTTGTCCTCAACCTGATTTTGTTCAGGTAGAGTCTTCTCAATCATAGTGATTACCTAGGCAATTTCAGGTGATTGAGAGGTTGCAACTTCTTGAGTATCTAATGTTGAGGTCATTATGTTCAGCTTCTACTTTATCTGCTCTGAAGTCTACAAATAATCTTTAACCTCCTGTTCCACAGATGTCTGGGAAATTTATCCCATGGAAGCTTCCCTTTATCTAAGTCTGAGCTGGTTCCCATGGATGCAGTTTTGGATGCTAGAGCCTCTTTCATTGCAGCTCGAGCTTCTCTTTCTTCCTTGTCTTTTGCCATCCTTTCTAGGATGTCCAACTCCATAGACCTGTAATGTTTTACCCTTTCTCTGATCTCTTTCTGATACTGTAGGATATGGATTTTCTCTTCTTTTCTCTTAGCCCTTTCTAGGACTTCAGAAAATGTGTCTACTCCCTAATAAATGAAATCATCCAGAGTTTCCTCATGAACATAACCTGCTTTGAAATGGTTTTGCTTTAGGTGCAAATTGACAATCCCTTTAGGATTGTGCTTCCTTTTGCTTGAAAAACCAAGCTTAAGTAACATGATGTGGTCACTCAGCTCCGATGCCTAAGTATAAGTGGGTACGCTCAAGGATCCAAGGGTAATATGAAACCTGGGCCAAACTTTCCTCTTCGGTGCAACACATTTCTTGTAGATCCCCTCTGTAACTGTCTGAAGTGAGATCTCTTCTAAGACCAACCTGTCTAGGATGACCTTAGGTAACATGTGAGTTGTGTTGCTTCCATAAACCCTGATATAGGTGAAAGATTCACCAACATACCAATCCCCCATAGTGGCTATGAGAGGATTTGCTTCCAGTGAGAAAGCAGGGGCTTCTTTGTTGAAAATTAGAAAATACACCTTGCCAAGGAAACTTTCACATATATCATAGAACCTAGCCACATAGTTGCTATCCTATAGCTCGGAATGATAGATATGTACAGGAAAGGCCGGTAATTCCCAACTCCATCCCAAATTAGGGTAACAAAAATCAGCACAGAAGACGTCCATAATGAAGGAAGTAAGATAAAAATTGGGCTTTTTCTTAGCAGTGGCTTTCTGGAACTATTGTATGGCATTTTTAAGTTCTAGCAACATAATCGAGGCCCAAAGGAAAGATTCACCTGTAGTAATAATATGATGAGCGATGGGAGACCATTCCTCTTTAAAGAAAGAACAGTTGGGAAGACCATAAATCCTGCACAACATTTCTGCAAGCAGGGAGTAAGGCTCTTCAAACCATTCGACGAGGTATAATTCATCTTTCCTCTTGGAAAAATTGTGTGGTTCAGTCATCCAATATTTAAGCATTTGGTCGAAATTGAATTTGGATTTGGCTGTGTTAACAAAGTCTACATCAAGGAGGTGGGTATAAGGTTTAATAGCATAAATCCTGACAAAGGTTTCAGGGCGAAAATTGGCTAGCTGAGACCCGGTACTGGTATTGAAAGAATGAGCTTTCACATTGGCGTGGTCTATAATCCACCTAACAGCATCGTTATAAGGTAGGATGGTCGGTCTAGTTGCAATCATGTGTAGGAAATAATCTTTAATTCTCTCATAAACAATTTGGTCACTCTGGAAATCTGAGAGGTCATTGTTATCGAAAATTGACTAAACCCGAGACCAGTCTAAATAGTAAGTTTCAATCACTCGGCTAGTAGTATTAGAAAAGACACCGAAGTTTGGGTCTCTAATGAACATTTCCTTATGAAGGTTTTTACTCCTGGTAAATTTGGGGGTTTTAGATGTCGCCATGTGTCATTTTGAATACTTATACTAGAAATTAAAACTAAATTATACAGTAATCACAGTAAACAATTTCAAATTGCAAGAAAGCAACTTGGAAATCAACCTAAAACTGTAGTAATCACTGTCAGAATTGCGTGGAAAATTCTGGAGGTAAAAATCACACAGCATAAGAAATTACAGCAGTTAAAATAGTAAAAATCGTAAGCAAATCTATCACATTTATAATTCCCAATAAATAATACTGACCTCTAGATGAGAGTAAAAAGAAAAAGAACGGCCAATATCAGTTTGGCGGGATGCAGGATCAACAAGAAAATTACAAGTTTTATTAATCGGTCTGCAACCCGCATTCCGCAACTTGCGGGATGCGGAGTGCGGAATAGCAAAATAGAAAAATTAATTATTCAATTGGCTCCGCATTCCGCATCTTACGGGATGCAGAAATACGCAAACCAAAAATGCAAACAAATGATAACCCCACAACCTGCATTCTGCAAGTTGCGGGATGCGGGATGCGGATTGACTAAAGTAAACACACATGAAAATTCTCCCGCCTCCCACATTTACGGGATGTGGGTTTGAAAATGAAACATCAAAATAAAAGGTTTCCCACATCCGCAACTTGCAGGTTGCGGGATGCGGGATGTTAAAACAATCCAAAGAAAAACCCAATCTTTTTTCATTTAAAACAAAGAAATCAAACATGTATTTTTGGAAATTTGGTTAAGTTAAGGAATCCTAATAATCAAATAAAAATCTTAATGAAACCCTTTAAGATCACGAAGAATATTACCAAGTAATCTTTGAATGTATAATTAGGCTCCCGTGTCAAAATGACATGGGATCTGTTGTACCTACAACATGAGATTATTTCCTTTGACTGGAGTAACCTAACAGAATATCATCTTCATTCAAGTGTTCCTTTCCAAATATCTATGTGAGTTACTGCTAAGAGTATACTCCGCACTATTGTTGACGAAGGGACTTCTGTTAGTATTCTATCCTCAGCTGCTTGGAAAGCCATAGGTTCTCCTCCTCTTGTGCCATCTACCGATCAGATACTGGCTTTTAATCGAAGACCTAATGTGCCTTTAGGGATCCTTCCTCATTTTCCTATCACTTTGGAAGGAAAAATTGTCTGTATTGATGTCATGGTAGTCCAAGGTCCCTTAGATTTTAATCTAATCCTTGGGCGAGATTATGTTTATTCCATGAAAGTTGTAGTGTCCACACTCTTTCGAGTGATGTATTTTCCCCACGATGGGAATATTGTGACCATTGATAATCTTTCTTTTGTTAAACCTGATCATCGTATGACTCCTAGTCATTAGACTTCCCTGAATGTCCCGCATGTTCTTGTGGTTCCTTCCCCTTCTAGTTAGCTTCTTCCCATCAAAGGTAAAATGGGGGGCATGGCTCTAGCTTTTGGACATCATAATGGAGTTAAGTTTCTAGCTTCTTATGTAAGGGGGAAACCCACCAAACTTTGGACATCATGTTGGCTTAGAACTACTTGTGAGCATAGTTCCCTTTCTATGTCAAGCTCATTAAAAAATGAAACAGAGTCAGAGAGAAAAGTTCCTATTATGTGTCAAGCTCGTTAAAAAATGAAACGATCATTGTGAGCATAGTTCCCTTTTTGTTTCAAGCTCGTTAAAAAATGAAACAGGAACCCATGAGCATAGTTAGCATTCTATGTCAAGCTCTTTAAAAAATGAAATGGATGTCCCCAAGCATAGTTACTCCCTGTTTCAAGCTTGCGTAAAAATGAAATAGGTCCCCACAAGCATAGTTATTTTTTGTTTCAATTTTGTGTAAAAATGAAACAGGACACCTTGAGAAGAGTTCCTTTTTCATGTCAACCTTGTTAAAAATGAAATGAATTCTTCCATTGTGTCAAGACTCAACTTTTTCAACCTTTCTTTCATTTGCTTGTCAAGCAGATGAAACGAAGCTTGGGGGGAATGTACCCTACCTCTTTATGTTGGTTTTAGCTACTTGACAGTTATATCGGGGGAAAGTAACAAGCACTGGACATCATGTTGGTAAATCACCCGTCAATGGGAGTCATTTTGAGCATACTTTCTTTTAGTTTTGAGCTTGCTAAACCATGAAACAACACTTTGAGCATAGTTCCTATTCTGTGTCAAGATCCTTAAAAAATGAATCAGATGCTCTGAGCATTCTTTCAACTGATCTTCGATCTCTTTAAAAACAATAATATGGTGTTGAGCTTACTTTTCATTTTTCATGCTCTGGTTAAAACATGAAAGTGGTTTGAGCTTACTTTATCTCTTTTTTGTGCTCTGGATTCAAACATGAAAAAAGTTTATGAGTGCCTTTTATACCTTCGGTGTGCTCGTTAAAAACTTAGTGAAGAGGTATCGAGTATACTTTTACTATTTTACAGACTCATTAAAATTGGATTATGAAAAAAGAACCTTAATAGAGTCCTCTTTAAGCTATTTTCGGACTCTTAAAATGTGAAAAGATTGTCGAGTGATCTTGTCTTATTCACACTTGTAAAAGGACTTAAAGAGTTGTCTTCCTGGTGATAGCTTACCCCTTTTTCAGACCAGGGGGAACTGCTTATGAAAAAGGTATACACTAGCCAATCATGACTAGAAGAATTCTCTTTGGCACCATTTTATACTTTTCTAGGCTCTAGGGACTAAATTTACGAACAAGTCCATTTTGGAGTCTTCTTAGTTATTTCATACTCTCTAAACATGAAATGACGAATGCATTTTCTTTCATCGGACTCATAAAATTAAACGATGAAGGACCCTTTTCTGGGAATGAACCCCTCCTTTATCAGGTTCATAAAAAATATGAGAATGGACTCATCGCTTGATGAGCTATAACGAGTGTTTGTTACCCTCTTTGAAGTCGTAAAAATGAAAAGAGGATCTCATCCTTCGTGATGGAGAAATTAAGGAAAGAGTTTGTATTTTTTATGGTAGTACATAGTCACTCTTGAACATGGCACTAGTTTGCATATGCATTCAGAACTTGGGTAATCCATTTGTCTTCAAGTCCTGTTGATTCCTTGATCAAGTCTTCTTAACTCGTTTGAGTTGTCTAAGAATACTCCCACCGATAGTTTCATTAGGGGATGGGTATCACTCTCATCAAAGTCCATACTGCCAAGTCATGCCATGCCATATTCAACAGAATTTTGGTCATCTATTCACTATCTGTATTCAGTATACCTTCTATCATGTTGGTCATCTCCGAGTCATTTTTTTACCTCACTCTATTGTCTGAATCACTTCAAAATTTTATGATCGTGTTTCATGTCGATGATGGGGGATTCATCATGGCCCTCCTTCGACGAGTCTATTCCTGTCGAATTCACCACCTTATCCAGGAACTAGACTTAGAAACCAAGTAAAGTACCTTGGGCCTACATGCCTTAATGGAAGGTTACCTCGTTTTCAACATGAGTTTACATCATTGACTCTTGATTGAAAGATTCTACCAAGTGTTTGACATCAAATCCTTTATTCACACTCGATAGGATGTACTAAGATACCTTGGGAATCATTGACATCAATGGTTATTTCCCTCACACTTGTTAACAGTTTACATTAATTATTGGTAATCACATGGTTTCTACCATGTTGGACGGCAAGAAATTGTAATCACATGGTTAGATTCGTATCGTTGCGGGTTCAGCTTGAAGACCCTCGGTTATCTAATATTTTTCCCAGGTTACGATGGAGTTTGTTTTGAGTCATATTACACGGATCCACTTTGTATTGGTCGTGGTTGTGTTTTCATCTCATCATGGATATACGCTTGTGTCTAGTATCCATGATTGTGTTCAGTCGGTCATTACTTCCATGGATCTGCATTCTATTGGTCGACAACCATGTTATGAGTCATATGAGATTTGAATCAATTCTACTGCAGCAACTTCTAGCCAATGTCCATTCCTTTGATTTCTTCACTTCGCAAATCATTCACCTATCGCATTCCTCTAACTTCATGCTTTGGGGGGCGTTGTGTTACACTGAAATCTCATCATGTTGAGCCATGTGTTAACCCTATGCATAATCCCTAAAGTTCTCTCTGCTAAATTGGGTTGATTTGAGTTTGTTCCTACCCTTTTTACCCTCTCTAGATATGTCGATGCTATTTCCCTTCATGTTAGGTGCATCAATGGCACTCTTTACCTTTATGAAAGGTGCATCAATGCTCTGTCTCCTACTGCCAGGTGTGTCGATGGCATTTTGAGGGAAAAAAATGAAGCTTCGAGGCCCTTCTCGAAGGTGGATGAGGTGGAGGATTTTACCTACATTCTAGGTGAGGTGGCATTCAGTTTCCTAACCTATGGGGAAGATTAATTAGACCCCTCCTTCTAATCCTCAACCTACTCTATCCCTTTAGCCTTATAAATTGAACCCTCTCTCCATTGTGAAGGGAGGAAGGACTATGGTACTTTTATGTTGGTGGAATTTCTAGGTAATCCCTATCATCCTTTGGAGGCTTGGCTTGGATTGTTGGATGGAATATTGCAATGTTAAGGATAGGTTGTGACATTCCTTCTCTATGTAATTCTATGCATCTCCTTGATTACATTAATAAAAATCTCTTTCCATAAACATTGTTGTTGATGATGTTTATAGATTTCTTCCTTAACTCTTATCTTAGATCAATTCATGTTTAGATACGCATGTCATGTTTTCTTGCTTCCACTTTCTTTACAGGTTTTTGCAGCTCAATATCTGAAAGCTCTGGAGCTTGGATCAACAAAGAGAGAAGAGGATTTGCAGACATCAGGTAAGTGATTTATCTGTTAACTTGCATTTCTATTTGATCTAGAAAAGTAGGTTGTATTATATATTTAATTTGTTCTAGATTTGGACTAGGGAGATCTAGCTTGACTCCGCTTGAGTAGATTTATCCAATAACACCATGGCAAGACTCCCCCATTTAAAGATGGTTATTTCCTTATAGACTTTTCCATGTTCAATTGGGAGATGTTTAAAGGATGCCATCTCGTACCAATTGACAAGGGATTAGTTTTAGTTTTCTTTGAGCCTTCAAGGGAAAGGAAGGAGCCAAATCACAAACAATTTAATGACATGGCATCCATAGACAAGTATAGATCCATGGTAGAAGAAACAAAGTAGCATACAAGATTCCCTACCAATATGATCAACCACTATCTTAAATGGTTGAATTTTGAAGCTACTTTGAACTATTTGAATCTAATCCATTGTTCTACATCATTTTTAGTCCTTGAGATGTACTAGGATGAATATAGTGCATGTGAAGGCATGATGAGGATAATTTTATAGATTTTAGAGCTAAATCTGCATGGAATTGAGATATGAATTTAATGCTTCTTGAATTTCTATGTAGCTAAAAAATTATGGACTAATTGTGGACATATAAATTCATTTTATAGGAATTTTATAGAGTGCGGAAATACTTTGGATATGAGTGGATAAGAATTTTAGAAAATGGAAGAAATGTAGATGTAATAGGTTCCTGCATGGAAAGCCTCTTACACTTAATGACATAAAAAAGTGTACTAAGCTTTACGAAAAATAATTCAGTAGTTTATAACAAAATGCAAACATCTCATGATTTCTTATGAGTTTATAGACAACATGACATACACAAAGGAAACAATATAAGAAAAATTTAGATACTACTGGATCAAATGAACATCTTGAAACTGGACCAGAGGTCAAAACAATGAAATCTCTATTATTAGTCTCAATATTCAACACTATATTTATATCAATGACACAAATAAGGCTAAATATGTTGCTCAATGCTTTATTAATCTCTCATGAAAGGTCTACATAGACATGAATCAATATGACAAAACTTAAGAAGAACAAATTACAGAGGAATGACATATTTGCAACACCCTACAATCTTTATCTCAAAAAGTTCTATTACAAGAAAAAAAGTTCATCAACTCAACGATCCTAGAGACCCTCTAAAGATCTCCACCATTGATTACTGGGCTTGATATGTCTTTTATAGCATCTAAGCTACGATTTATTTCTGTTTGTCTAACCAATTCATAACTATTTTGTAGGTCTATCACTTTCACTTTAATTTTACAACCACTTGATATTTTTTGTCTTATTCATTTCTTTTTACTCGAGCCTTTTT
Source organism: Pseudotsuga menziesii (assembly GCA_001517045.1). Taxonomy (NCBI): domain Eukaryota; kingdom Viridiplantae; phylum Streptophyta; class Pinopsida; order Pinales; family Pinaceae; genus Pseudotsuga; species Pseudotsuga menziesii. Next base: position 3,659 of record LPNX011120794.1, on the reverse strand, counting down.
GGTCCCTTTAGAAAGTGATGAATTGCCCCTCATCTGACGACTTGCTAGTCCAATTAGTTGCACACCTAGTTGTCCCATTGGCTTAACAACTAGATGAATACCTGGTTGCCCCATTGGCATGATTGTTGACTAACCTATGAACTAATGCATCATTTGGATATCCGTATGTCCTCCCACTCTTTGCCCATTTTGACACAACTTGCCACTCTTTTCCCATTGCGATGTGGTGTGTTTTTAAGGAATCCAATGTTATTTCAGAATTTGTGGTCTTCTCATATGATATTGACCCTAATCTTTTCAATATATTCTTCATCTCAATCCAAAATTCAAATTCAGATTTCAATCTTTCAATGAATTGATCTCTATACTTATTTTCCCCTTTAACACCTCAAATTGGACAACCTCATCTCTTTCTAGGTTAGATGGGCTTTTCGTT
>LPNX011120760.1:14412-38396 GCA_001517045.1 Pseudotsuga menziesii | reverse complement strand
AGAATTTAGAATACAAAGTACAGAGTGCTCCATCATGGAGCTTGAGTTTTATTAAAAACTAAACATAAGTAAATTATAATTAAACCATTTTAAAACACTCACAGCTGGGTTAATAAAAGGATAACCAATAAGTATTTCTTTTCGAAAACTGTACATTACAGCAAGAGAGAAAAACCAGTTGCGCACTTAAACCATTTAATAACCTTCACTGCAAATGCAAGGCCGAAGGCCTATAAAGATAAACATAACCAACTGTAAAATCAAGGCTCGCAGCCTGTATAAACCTTTCACTTTTTAAAATAACGCAAAGGCTTAAAGCCTGTAAACCCTGTTTTAAAAACCAAAACCTGCAGTAATTAACAGTTTACATCCACGGCCGTGGCCGGTTAAGCTCTTAAAGAGCTAGGGTTTAACCCGAAAGCAAAACTTTACACTTATCAACCCTCGCCATACTAATCTACAAGTAAACCATTTAACACAGTCTCGGCCAGGAGCCGTAAACCTTTTTATCACAGGGATAAACCCTAGTGAAGCGTGGGAGTATTCTACAGCTAAGCGAAGAGCAGAGAAACCAAGAAACTGTTTATGCACCCTGTCAACATACAGCATGGAGACGTACATCGAAGAACCGGGCTTACCAGGAAGCGCCGAGCCATATTGTCTTTTCTTTACAGCTACGACTTTGAAGGGCAAGTCTGCCATCGAAGGGCAGATGACATTGGAAGGCAAACCTGCCAAGCAAAAAGAAATCTTAAGTCAGTAACCCTAACAGTTACATAAACAAACAAAACTTAAAATAAAAATCACATTGTATTCTTAATCACTTACCTGTGAAGGGTCAAGCAGTAAGCAGACTGGAATGAGGGTACTGGAACCCTTTCATCACCGAGGAAAATGGACCGCGTAGAACCCAAACTCCCTTTCCCAAAGGAGACGCGAGTGTCAACCACCAGCATTCACAATGCTGTAAACCCTCAAGACATGAATTACTGTACAGCCACGAATGAGCACAGGATTCAGCAGCACAAAAGAACAGTCAAACAGCACCTCGACAGAGCACACAAAGTATCGATACAATGCAGCCCACGAAGGAGCTACACAATACAGCCACGAAGGAGCAATGCAATACAGCCCACGAAGGAGCTACACAATACAGCCACGAAGGAGCAATGTAATACAGCCCACGAGGGAGCAATACAACGCATCCCACGAAGGAGTAACTCAACACAGCCCACGCATGAGCACCACGAAGACGGGCTACACACCAGACTGCCTCAAAACAAAAATCAACCAGCAAGAACCACTAGGGTTCGGCAGTGCAGCGCTCAAAGCCCATAGGCGAGAGGAATACTAAATCGAAATTGGAGGCAAGTCAACTTATACAGCCCAATGCATGGCGAGGAGGCAGCCACGTTAACCCTTAAATTATTGCCAATAAGTGGGTTGGTCTCTAATGTTTCGTAGCATTGCATTTGCCAACATAATCATAGTGGGAAAGTTCCATATCAATGCTTTGCCAACATAATCATGGTATGAAGGTGCTATATGATCACCCTTCGACCTTGACCTGCATAAGGTCAAACACCATAATGATAATTATCAAGCATGAAAACGAATACTACCTTGCAATAATATAAACTATATCCTATTTATGTTAACCATTGTGTAATGTGTTAACATTCAATGAAACCTTATAACTTTGGAATATTGGCCTTGTAATGTTTAAGCTTTTAATATTGGTTCCTCATACAAAAACCATGAACTACAAGAGACTTGTAATTGTTAAGTCAAGATCAAACATGTGTAATGTAAAAGTTATAGTTTGAGACCTCATCTGAGGTTATCTCATTTGATTATAATATAATCAATGAACTCATATTACAAGAACCATGAATGCTAAGTGTAGAGTTATAGTCGTATAAATTATACAGTATATACCTTGCGACCAATTACTTAATGTAATAACGTAACAAGGAGTCTAATCTATGTTATTTTACATGTTAAATGATCTCATTTTTGTGAGTTATTTATCTCAAGGAATGACCATGTACAACATGGGACGTAGATCATTTATCATAACTGATATTATTATAAATGTCTATGTTCTTAATTATTCAAAGAACTCTGTTTAATTACATAAATTGAACTAGTGATTTTAACCATTCAAAAGGGCGACATTAGAAACCTGTAAGAGCCCCTTTTCAGCTTTTAATGTCGCTACTGAACATCACTTTTGTAGCACTTACCTAGTGCTAGTAATTCAATAATTTTTATAGGCAATATTGAAAAAGAAATCTATGTAAATTGCCATCCTATTCTCTGATTGTTCATTCTACTGAAAAGTTCATAGATATAACTGGAAATGACAATCTTTTTCTTTAGTGTCTTTTAACCTTTTCCATCTATTTTTCTATTTATCAAAAGTGAAATAAAGGAGGCTATACCTGTAGAAGCTGAATAGTCCGTTTAACATGCGATCTATTTATTTAGTTCTCTACTGAAATCACTTGATAACAGCATATGATTTATTTTACTCTAGAATGATCTGTTAGCAGCAATCCCAAAAACTTTACCTGTCGATCTGTAAGAGAAAGGAAAACTGTGTGCGTTAGCTTTACAGCTAAGTAATCCCAGTCTAACGTAGTATATCCACTTGCTGTTGCAAACAGAGAACAATCAGAAAACTGAAGAAAAACTCAACTAGCATTCCAACCAAGTAAAGATCTTACAGTTACAAAATAAATAGCTTTAACTAATCAGTATTTAACGATTGTGTTAACATACATTTTATGCTATTTAAAAGTTTTTAAATTTTTTAAATTTTTGGGGTTTTGACAGTTTCGATGTTAAATTTAATGTGTTGAACGATGTATGATAATTTTGTATGTTATTTCATGTATTTCTACAACTTGTGATAATCTCTTAACATCTGAATAAGTAATTGTATTGACAAGGATTTAATGGGTTTTATTATTATTTTTAAGTTTGTGAATGGGTTATAATATTCTGCTACAATAGTTGTGTAGTGATGGCCTTTATATCAATGTTTAGCATGAAAATATCCCATTTACCACTACAAAAATTTGGTTCCTGTAGCTCCCATAGATATCTTGGGTGAGGCCTCACTTTCTTTGTAGGTGCTTCCTAAGTGGTTAAACCCTATTGGGCCACTACCTTTGGATTTGTTGCTTAAATTTGAAGTTGAACCTGGGTTAGTTGGGAACAAGCCAAGAAATGCTTCCATTTCTAGGACCGATATCATCGTGAAGGAAACATATTTTGGAACTTGATGAATCCTGAGATTTAGGATTGAATAGATAAAAAGTATTAAGAATTTGTGTAAGAAGAAAGTAGGGGGTCATGACTGAATCCATGGGAATGGTTAGGAAGGTATGTTTACTCAAATATCCATGATATTTTCTTTAGTGAATTTCCTATTATATTGTATGAATGGTTGGCAAGACTAGTATGCAAGAAGAAATATTTTCAAGGAGGTGAACCTAGGGGTTGGACTCTTCAACTGATCCGACTGCTTCAGAGTGTTAATAATACCATCTCCAGGGATATGGACTTATGAGGTGATAGCATTTTAGAAGGGTATATTACTAAGATCACTATGTATATTATTAAGTCATATAGTGAAGTCGAGAGATAATTTTTTTGAGGTCCCATAGGTAGATACTTGAAGTCCTTAAAACCATGGATTAAAATGTTGGTATTGTTGGAGACATTTACCACCATACACAATCATTTTGGTCAATTTGGCTGAGTTAAACCACTATCCTAAGTATTATTGACCTGATTGACATCATAGGAGCATTAAATGACATCAACTAGATCACACCCATGCATACCTTCAGTCAAGGAGGATAACTTAGCCTTCTCCTACATTCAAGGAGGCTAACTGGAGCACTCCAGGGGTGATCTGAGTGTCATTAATGCACTTTATTGATAACTGATGGTTACAATCAGTTAAATAGAGAAGTGAAGGTGCCTCTCCTCATTAAACTGATTATTTAATGAACTAGAGTCAAGAGGGGCGCCTCCAACCACTTCTGATGTTCAGCTACACTTCATTTAACCTCATCGGGGTTCATTGGAGTCATTGAAGCATTACCACTTGATGGTTGGATTTCTGTGACATGTGTTTGATCTCGTTTAGTTAAGGCTTATTCATTTATTGCAATCCAACTTCAGTTAGGGATTAATTGATTCAATTAGGGTTTTGATCAGTGGTTAACTTGAGTGTTGATTGTGGCTTACATTCAGTTAAACTAGACTCACTCATTCAATTCGAATGACCTCCTTGGGAATTTGAATTGCTTTGTCATTCATGCTTGCAGCATGACATTGTATTGTATTACTCATTCTTTGTGTGAATATACAGAGTGGCTACTCATTTTGTAGCACAATTACACCATTTTCATGCCTTATTGTTATTAATATTTGATGAGACTTGTGTTTAGTTCCTAGATTACTGTGTAAGTTTAATATGGTATCAGAGCTCACGATGGGATGAAGCTCAGATCTCTCAAAAACATGGTTTTTGACACATCTTCAATGAAAAATTGAGCAAAAGATCAAAATTCCAGCACTGCACCAAAAGCCAAGGCTTACCACTTAATACCCCAAGTAAAGAAATCGTTAATCAAGCTTGCTTGATCAATTATGCTGGGTGTGATGAAAGCCTAGAATTTGCAGGTTGTCCGAACTTATGGTTCCCTTTTTGTTGTGATTTGCAGGTTTTAACAGGTACAACTTCGAATGGACTCATCAGTCCCTCTTCTCACCCCATTCACAAGCTATTCAGAATGGAAGTTGAAGATGATTGCATCTTTGAAGAGAAAAGGTCTCTATGAGGTGTCTATTGGACTTGGAAAAGAGTCTTATGAGAATGAGAATGACTAGATAAATGATGGTGATAGATATTTTGGAGCAATATGTCCCGCCCTTTCTCCTAGCTTGCGCTACCTTATTGGTTCTGCTGAATACCCAAAGGATCTATGGACAAAATTGGACAGAACCTTTGGAAAGCACAATGAGGATCATAATAGAACTTTGGAGATCACATCCAGCACCACAAAATTTCTTTACTCAAAATTCTTGTCCTCTACTCTCTCTAATGAAGTTTTTCAATATGAAGAAGAAGCAGAATCTTCTACACAGTTAATTCGAATTGAAGAAAGTCTCCTTGCAGTGACTCCTTCTGATGCTCCAGAAGTTCATGAGATACCTGATATCTCATCTCCTCATATTGCTGAAACAGAAGAATATATTTGAATCTCTGATATTGAAGAAAATTACTGCTGCACTTCCATGCAAACATTCACCGGTGATTTTCCTTTGAATTCTATGCAAAATTTGCCAGTAATTGCTTCCAAAAGGGAAGAGAAATTTGTTTTTTCTCCCTCTAATGTTGTTGATGATGTGAAAATATGTAAAAAATTGGATATTTTGGAAGAAATATCAGATTATAAGAGTGACACATTCACTCCCCATGATCTAGATCTTCCAACAAAATCCTACAGGATTGCATGCACAAAAATTCAGAATTTTGAAGAAAAAGACAAGTGTGCATCCACTGGATCTGATATGAACCTTATTGGATCTGATATGATCTTATTTGGATCTGATCTGATATTTATTGGTTCAATATTTTAGGTTCATAAGCTTTCAATATGGCTTGTAGCTGTTCTCATCAAGGGTGTGAAGAAACAAGTACCACAAGTCTCCTTCGAAATTGTTGCTGGGGATTTGATTTCATTTCATAGTTTTGGATCTGTTTTGAACCTATTTGGATCTGATTTACTTTCTGATATGATATTATTTGGTTCATATTTTAAAATCCAAGATATTTCAGTCATGCTTGTAGCTTCTCTCACCAATTCCAGTGTGAAAAATCAAGTACCGCACTTTCTTTTCAAAACTGCTGATGGGGATTTGGTGTTAGTTTTCTCATATGAGGTTCATGGTTTTCTATTCAAGGCTGAAATATCAGTTTCTTGAGTGTTCCACAAATGTTTCTAATCCTCAAGAACCTTTTCTCTCTCTTCAAATGATTTCAGTTGCTCTACATGGGTCCATATTTCACCGTGCAGCTGTTTATATTTCTCATTCAGTTGAGTGCATTGTGCTTATTCCAAAGTGGAAGATTCCTCCAGAAATATTCATTTATTTTGGATTCATAGGTTCACATGCACAATCTTAGGATGCTGCTGCATAGAAGAACCAATTTTTGATTTACTGCTTAGTTTGAGGGGGGTATTTTTCCCATAAGGTTTTCCCCGTTTCCTTGGTTATATTAAGCAGTTACTTTATTGTATAGAGTGAACTATGGCCTTAGTTTCCGGGCCCCTAGCATTTTATGTTTTATACTCCTCCTGAGTATAGCTTAAGGGGGGGCGTTGGAGACATTTACCACTATACACACTCATTTTGGTCAATTTGGCCTTGTTAAACCACTATCCTAAGTATTATTGACCTAATTGACATCAGAGGAGCATTAAATGACATCAGCCAGATCACACCCACGTCTACCTTCAGTTAAGGAGGCTAACGTATCCTTCTCCTACATTTGGGGAGGCTAACTAGAGCACTTCGAGGGTGATCTGAGTGTCATTAATGCACATTTTTGATAACTGATGGTTACAATAAGTTAAACAGAGTAGTGAAGGTGCCTCTCCTCATTAAATTGATTATTTAATGAATTGGAGTCAATAGGGGTGCCTCGAACCACTTCTGATGTTCAGTTACACTTTAGTTAACCTCATCAGGATTCATTGGAGTCATTGAAGTGCTACCACTTGATGGTTGGCTTGCTGTGACATGTGTCTGATCTCTTTCAGTTAAGAGTTAGTCATTTATTGCACTCCAACTTCAATTAGGGCTGAGTTGAGTCAATTAGGGTTTTGATCAATAGTTAACTTTAGTGTTGACTGTGGCTTACATTCAGTTAAGCTAGAATCACTCATTCAATTCGAATGACCTCCTTGGGAATTTGAATTACTTTGTCATGCATGCTTGCATCATGACATTGTATTGTATTACTCATTCTTTGTGTGAATATACAGAGCGACTGCTCATTTTGTAGCACAATTACACCATTTTCATGCCTTATTGTTATTAATCTTTGATGAGACTTGTGTTTAGTTCCTATATTACTGTGAGAGATTAATAGGTATGTGAAAAGGGAATTTTGCGGATGGAGTATGCCAAGGGAATCATTATGCATGTAGGACATGGGTAGTGATGGGAATAAGGTATAGAAATTATCGGTAGAGTGAGCTAAGATGTTCCATGACGATAGTGATACTAATGAAGCGAGCATCTGCCTAAGGAGTGGGATAAGATTATGGTTGAATAAGAGGATAAGTTTGGTGACAAGGAGAGAGAGTTATAGTGTGATAAAAAATGAGGACTATGAGTTAGTGCCACAACTCAACGATGAGTCTTGCGACAAAGAGGAGTATCATATTAATTCTAAAGACAAGGAAGAGGTGTTAGATCCATACCAGACCCAAGGCTATGATATACATACGACTCCATGTACATCCTCGGTATGAGAGGTAATACCTAAGAGTGTATCAAAGTGTTTCTTTTTGAATTCGAGTAATATTAATAATCAAAACATTCCTACTAGTGGTACAACTAATTTGGGTTCATTAGTACCCCAAAGGCATAAAATGGTTGGGGACGACATGAAGTTACCTATATTTAATGGAAATGGGTTGGAATACCTTGAGAAACACTAGTTTTTTTGTGAATGCATATGGAATTTGTGATAGGTCTAGGATGAGGTGGTAAAAAGGGACCAAATGATCATGACCTTTAGGGGTCACACTCTAGATTGGTCTATGAAGTTGTCTCTGGTTCATGTGGGAAACCCCAAAATGTTATTGGATCAGATCTGAACCGGGTTAATAAATGAATTTAAGAAACCAAAATATGATTCATAGTGTATTCAAAAAGTTTAAAGAGATTAAGAATACACCAAGTGAATATTTCTAGGATTTCAACCAGAGATTCAATACCATGATGGATAAGGTATGTTTTCAAATGTCCGATGTTCAACTTAAAGAGTGGTTTATTGTTGTGTTATTACCCCATATTCATGTTCCACTAATGAAGAAAAATATAGTATCATAGAAAGAATTATTAAATCTTGCAATGAAATTAGAAGCATCACCAGACAAAGAAACTAGTGTGGGAATGGTGGAAATCTAGTCGCAATGGGATAATCTTAGTTGCAGATACAAAATATCAAGAAGGGAAAGGAGATTTGTGAAGAAATATGGTTCATGATATGTAAAACATAATTCCATCACATGGATTCATTCCAATCCTTTCTAGAATAACTTGCTTCGGGTTCTCCAAATCCATCAAGTTCACAAGGGATGCCATGATGTAGAGCTTGTCAAACAAGAGGATGCCATTAAGAAGAATGTTTGTATATTTAAAAGATAGTAAGTACACCGACCATTTTTTATTGTAAGTTTTGTTGATCTATGAGACATGATGAAAAGAACTATAGTGTTGAAATATTGCAACTTTAAAGAATATTCTAAATGTATTTTACTGATGTGCCCCAATTGACATGTCTTATTCCTCCGTCAAGATGTTACTATTGTATTTGGTCATCATAGAGTCATGAGGTATAACCTCCATTGTATGTTGAGATAATAGTACCCTAATGAATATAATATAATATTTTTTTGATTCTTCCTAGGTTAATTTGGTCGAGTCAGTTTAGTGGCGATGACTTGTTAGGATAAATGTCCAGTGAACGAAAGAGTATAAATAGAGAAGTTGTGTTCCTCATTGACACAAACTCACTTATGTATAGCGCATGGGAGAGAGATATGTATATATCTTCCAAGGAAAGGAGCACTTGTTTGGGGTCTCATATTTTTACTTTTGATACATCTATATAGAGGAAGTTTTGTTGGGTTTTCTTCCCCATTAGGGTTTCCCAGGATAAATCTTTGTGTTATTTTGTGTGATTGTGCTTGTCTATCTTTCAGTGATCCTTTGTGTATGGTTATGAAGTTATGATGTTATATGTTATTAGATATTGTATAACCATTAAAAAATTAATATGGTATAATATATACCATGAAATAATTCTTGGTGCAGCCGAAACACTACTATAGCTACAACTACTAAATATTAGGGTTTCATGCTTGAAATCCCTAGAAGACAAAAACCAGTCATGTTCAGACTTTCTCTATAACTCGATCTTGGAGAAGGATCAGGGAAAAAAAATTGAAAGGACGAATATGAAATCTTGATGTATCTTGTGTCAAATTTACAACCTTATATTAAATATAGGAGATATGATTCCTCCAACTCAGGGTTCCAGCCCCTCCCATAATTAATCCTTAAATTAGTGACCTAGGGAAAAGTCACCTTGGGAAAAGTCGCATAAGTCCCACTTGGTGAAACAAATTCTTCTCTAAATTGTGGGGTTGGAAAGTAGATAGACCATGATACCTAAATATGATGTTTCAGTCCCATAGGAGAAGGAATTTTGGAAATACCGCAGAAACAAGATCAAGCAATTATGCAAAAGAAATTGAGAAAAACTAGGGCATCGGATATTTTGCAATTATGTTTACAGTTTTGGGAAAATAAGTATGTTTCTTATCTCACCTTGAGGATGCACATATTTCTATCCAATCATATTTGAAAGATACCTGATTTGAAATATTAGGGTTTCTCTATCAAACCTTGGGTCCATAAGAAGTAGTATTCCAGAAAATCTATCAAGCAAACATCAAGTTGAAGAAATCACATTGGTAAGTTCTATCCTCTCTATTTCCATTTGAGTTTCTCATTTTTATCATGATAAAAAACAATTACCAAGCTTGAGAACAAGCTTGAAGAAGATGAGAACCTCTAATCATGGAAGTATAGAGTGCTTCTCATACCTAAAGAAGCATGACCTGGAGAACTATGTCAAAGAAGAAGATATAGATCCAGAGGGAGATCGTGAAGTCAAATCACAAGAAGGATTTAGTCAAATCCAAGATGATTATTTCCTCCTCCATTGGATCTCACATATATCATCCTTGCATAATCCTGAGGATATATGAGGTACAATGACTAGTCTATACGAAGGAAATATTATCAAAGATGACATTGAGAAACCAACTGCAGAATGTGAAGATACAGAACTCAGAGACCATGCAATTCCACTTCACAAGGGTTTCTCAAATCAAAGAACAACTTGAAGGAATCATGCTCACACCATTGAATATTCCTCAGATGATGAGGAATATGAATTCTATTGGCGAAGACGAAGATCATACTCTTATCCATCTCATCATTAGATAAGAAAGAATGCATTTAGTGACACTCTAAATGAGTACACAGGTTTCCAGAATCAGTAGAAGGCTCCAAGACATAACGATCAAGAAGGAGTCTACCAAAAAAACAAAGACAAGTATTTCAATTTCCTTTTCCTATATATGTTGTGTATTATGTATGATAGAATATTTTCATTAATGACATTATACTACTAATATGCATGTTATGGGTAAGTAGCTCATGGTACTATACAACATTCCATTGCTACTTATCTAGAATGAAACCTCTTTGCTAACATATTAGATTACTGCACAATCTCAATGATGTTATGGTAGAGATGGAAGGAATCTAGAAAGTGTTTGTATGTATATGGAATATGGATGAATGTTGTAGTGGATAAATTAAATGCATGATTATATATTTATACATAAAAATATGTCATGAATATTTTTGGCACAAACCGAGCTAACAAAACCAGTCAATAGGGGTTCCCACTCTATTGACGCTCAACTCACCACGATCTCCCTGAGCACTGGTCGATACAAGTTGTACACTGCCCAACAACACCCGTGAAGCAGATGAAGTCTCACCCAAGATGTTTGAGGGAGAGCTTTCAGAACTAAGTTTTTGTAGAATAGAAGAGGACTATGTTCATTGATAGCTTATCAATTTATTCAACAGATCTAACTGACTACTTAATCATTACACCAGTGGAAAATGAGAGATTAGTGACCAAACAATTGACCAAAATCCACATATAAATGACCACTTTTGGTTTGGCGATCGCTGGTGGCTAATTCACAGTCTTTTATTATGCGACCAAAATTGGTCATTTTTATTTTGGTCATTTATAGCTTGTGAGTTGGTCATTAATTTGGTTATATATTTGGTCATATATTTGAATCAATGACCAAATACATGACCAAATTTATGACCAAATTAATGACCACATGACAAACTAGAATATGACCAAATTTTGTTGCATAATAAAGACCATAAATTAGGCAGCAAAACTGCTTTTTGGTCGTTTTTTTGGTCATTTATATCTCATTGTTTGGTCATGTATGTCTCAATATTTGGTCATTTTATATGCGATTTTTTTCATTAATCTCATTTATTGGTCACTGATTTAGTCCTTTTTAGTCGTTTTATGTGTGGTTATTATATTTTAGTAGTTTTAATGGTGTCCATTATTAATCAATATAAATTTTTAATATGATATTATGTTTAAGTTAAAAAAAGAATCATATATTATTTATCATCTCTAATGCACATGTGAATTATGCAATGTCACATTAATTAGTTAATTACAACACTTATAAATAATATAAAGTACAACCATATAAGTTTTAAACCACACAAATTATATTGTATGAAATGTCAAGTACTACAATAGATGTGAGTTTTCTCAAAAACTATCTCCATATAATTTTACATGAAAATCATCTAGTACATCGATGACTTTTCAAAATATTACAATGGCTAAACCATCCCACTTGTACTTGGCTGCAAAGCCATACTTAGATCCCACGGTAGCTTCAAAACCATACTTAGCAGCTTGAAAATCTCAGTAACAGGCTCTTGATATTAAATGGCCTATTCATACTCAATGGCCCATTTTTTGAGCTTTCTATTTGTGCACGTGCTTCTGTATCCGCACTGCACATGCTTCTAATATTTATGAGCTTCCAGAGCTTTATATCTGGGCACGTGCTTCTGTATTTGCATTGCAGCAACCTCTCTCCTCATGTTGTTATAAAACTTGCAAGTAAGGTTACCTACAAACAACACATGTTAGGCAATAAATTTTGTTGCTTGCTAAAAAGAGAAAACAAAAATACTGAAAAATGTACATAGTAATTTTATAAGATTTAACATGGTAAAAAGAAACAATTCCAACAAATAGAGGGTGTACTCAAAATCCATAAACATTGAGAACCAATAGACCTACAAATACATCAACATGAAATACCTCTCCATAAGGCCTGAAAATCAGTGTCAACATTGCTCAAAGCAAGAAATTCTTTCCGAGCAATATATGAATGAACTTTGCAATAAATAATATTTGGTGAATTTCCCAATACCTCATGTTGGGCCCAGAAATGGCTCTTTTTTACCATCCTTATTCACTCCTTTTTGCCCTATCCTACCCCATTAAGCATGCCAAATAAATGTTTTACCCTCACTCTACTCTTCAATCCACCAAGGTATGAATGGTTATTGTCTTATTTTATTAATACTTATGATTGTGGTAGTTAAAGCTTTATATCTCTCAATATGCTAACATATGATGGTTTATAAAGGTATTTTGAGGTATATAGACTGCAGGAAGATACGGTTGAACATGCTATGAAAAGGATGGGCATTCATTGCTCAAGCTGATCGCCATCCATCCTACCATTTCCCAAGGAATGCGGTCCCGGTGTATTATCCCGGGCAAAGATGTAAAAAGATAGCTGCAACAGAATGCGTCATATTTGGAGGTCAACGGTGCATTGTTGATCATGTATAGTCATGATCTAAAGATATCATCACCCCTGGGTTGATTAACAGTTTCCCTATAATTCTTATCTTTCATCCTGTCATGTTTGTAACAGTTGTTGTAATTTAGGGCGCCTGAAGATCAGAGATATTCATGGCTTCCCAATAATAGGGATAGGATGTTATGATTTATGTTGTATAAATATGGAGAATTGTTCGGAGCTAGGGGTTGAACCCATAGCCAAGTCATTGTATTAGCTGTGCCTGAGAGTTGTGTAATCAATCTACCTTTTTAATACAAAGAGTTACTTCAAATCTAAGGGTTTTTAATGTGTGTTCATCCAACATTTTTGTGTGAAGGCTGGGCCCACCTTCCCATAGGGATTGCTGAGTTAGATTAGGAATTTTATTTATTCTGTTGTGTGATGTTATGTTTAATTTTATTTCTCCATAGGAAGTTGTGATAGTTGTGGATTGACAGTGTGTTATTCATTACGTCTCTTGGAAAGCTGTAGTGGCATGGTAAAACAGTCGACTGTGTAGATAATATTTCTTATGCAATTGTGTGGTAGCTGAATAGCCCTGTCCATTCCCAGATCCCTTAATTATTGTTTCCATATATCCTTGCAAGTTGTTCCTTTGTTTTCATAATCACAGAACTTTATTCCTGTACCTTGAATTCCTAGATTAGTTGCACTCAATTTTTGTACCTTGAATTTCTAGAAAGATCTAATTCCAATTTCTGTCTTTTGAATTTCTAGAGTAATTAAATCAAGATAGTTGGGTGAATCATTAGATGGATTGATAAACATGACTTCATTTTCTACAAAAGTAATTAGATATGAATTCATGAAGCTTTCAATTTCTAGATCAAGAATAGCAGAAGCTAATTGTGAATGTATCTGTTAGAAGGTAAACTAGATTAAGTGGATTCTTGGGATGAGCATAGCTGAACAGAGAATATGATTGTTCATTTGCAGCAATTAAGTGTTTAAGCATATATTGTGCATGTTATCCTTGAAATACAAGACTTCCCTAGGTTGAAAATAAATATTACACACTCTGTATGTTAGTTGTAATTCACTTGCATATTGGGTGCCCAACATTTTGGCGCCGTTGCCGGGGAAGGATAAAAATTAAACACTATCATTAGTTGCATCCTGTAATTTTTTCTATACAATCTCTTTTAAATTTTCAATGGAATTATTTGGGCTTTATGAATACAAGAAGGGTAAAACGTGATCATCTTCCAACTTCCAAAACCACACAAAATACTGACAGTGCACGTGGTCGAGGTCCACAATTGGGCAAAAGAACATTCATTGATGATCTTGTTGGCAGAACTAATTCTTATACCAAGGTTTGCTATCAGGAAAAACCTATCAAAAGAATCCCTACAGATCTTGGGGTGCCAGCATCAGGATCCACAATGGAGAACACATGAGTAGTCGCAACATCCTCAAATACCCTTACAGAGGAGGACAAGGTTGGTACAGCAAAATCTATTGATCGAAGTCCAATCTATCACATTGACAGAAAGGTTGTAACTGAAGAGGAGTGGACACAGTTCCATCAGAAAATTGTTGATCAGTGGAAGAACGAAGAGAAGAATGAAGAAAAGAACGAAGAGGAGAGACAAGAGAATAACGAAGAGGAGAAAATAAAATAAGGAATGATTAACAGACACAAATCTGACGAGGAGGAAGAGGCAATGGGAGAAATCCATCATCTTGAAGATCATTCCCTGCCTAAAGGAATGGTGGCTACACTTCAGTTCCCAATTCAACAGCCGAAAGGGATAGCCCCTATGAAAAATATATCGCCATCGGTGTTGCCTCGGTTTCATGGAAAAGCGACAGAGGATCCAGATGAATTTCTTTTCGAGTTTGATATCCTTTGTCGTAGCTATGACTACATCACCGATGCACAAAAGCTGAAGCTCTTCCTTGCCACTCTGAAGGACAATGCATTACACTGGTTCATGAGCCTAGGAGGTGGAACTATTACTAATTGGGATAGGATGAAATAGGTGTTCCTAGAGAAATATTAGGAATATTGCAACACCAAGGACAAGAGAGAAGAATTGTTTAAAATGGTGCATAAGGAGGACGAAAGTCTGGAAGATTTTGTACAGAGGATTTTATACAATGTGCAAAGAGCTAGACATACGAACATGGGGTTAGATGTGCTCAAGATAATCCTACTTTGTGGGATTAGGGATGGCTGCCTAGATATGTTAAACCTATTAGGAAAGGGGAATATATCCAAAGATTCTTTCGAGAAGATTATGGAATTATGTAAAAGATACTCCAAGGGATCTTTCAGGGATAACAGGTAGGACAAACAGGATAATCTAGAACACGATGTCTTCGACAGAACTTAGAATTCATCCAATGGAGGAGCCACCTGTGCAGAGATAGGAAACCTCCTTGAAAATTTCAAAACAGAAATGATGAGCTCTATATCCTCAAAAATCGAAGTCTTGAGGGAAAAGAAAAAATAGGCAGTAGAGGATCTCACACTAGGTGTGTTCTACCCTTGATGTAGAAAGAACCATCCTCTGAAGGAGTGCCCACTCGACAAGGAAGAAGTGTGTCAGCTGTGCGAGCTAAACCACGACACAAAATAATTCCCGTGACTTCCCTAAGTGAAGGCTATTTTGTAGGCATCAACTCCAGAGGTGGAACCGACCTACTTCATTGCACCAAAGAAGCCCTGGTAGCCACTAAATAAAGGTATGACTCTAGACTCGTTTCCATTTTTGAATAACATGAATAATTGGAATAATATGCATAACATGAATACACAATTCCCTTCATCTTATTCTCAATGGAACCCCTCTCAACCTTCCATGCAAAATTATAAATCCTAGAATCCCTGGGTTCAGCCACCACATCAACCAACTTCTTAGTCTTCTGGATGGAGGAATTTCCATCCAGGGAACCAGTTTCCTCCACAACCTCCACATCAACAGCAACCATACCCTGCTCATTATCCTCAATATCCTCAATATCATCATCAACAGTCACAACTATAGTTGCAGAACAATGTTTCCCATAATATACCGATACGACCTCAGCTGCCTGCTCAACCTAATCCTAACCCAAACAATAAAATAGTCCATCAATTTGAGACTGTCAACATGCCTACCTACTCCCTTTCTCCTATTCCTTGTAACGATATTTGCTTACGATCAGGAAAAATAGTAGAGACTATAATCATTGAAGATGTTCCATCCCCTGTACATGAAGAAGGGGTGAATCCACAACATCTATCTAATATGACCCCCATCATTGAAGATGCTGAGCATCCCACTAATGGGTCGGATGAAATACAACATGATATATCTATCAATACACAACCTACCTAGTTGATTAGGAAACCACCGTATCTCGAGATATTAATGCTACCAAGGGCAGGGGGACAACCTTAGTTTAACCTCTTAGGAGAGTTAAAGAATCTTTATGTTAAAATTCACCTCCTTCAAGCTCTTCAAGATGTGCCTATCTATGCTAGAACTGTTTGGGATTTGTGCACAAAGAAACCACGAAGGAAACCCAGAGATCCTCCCACTATTCATGTCATAGGGAAATTATTTGCATTGATAATGAGAAAAACCCTTTTGGATAAATATGAAAATCCTGGGAATCCCACTATTACTATGCATATTGGGCATACATAGATACCCAACCTACTGGTATATTTAGGAGCAACGATTAATGTCATGACAATTGAAACTATAAGAAAACTTGGGCTCACTAATCTTAGGCCAACTCCCACCATTTTAGAACTGGAAGATAGATCCACCATTAAACCTAAGGGAATTTTGGATGATCTTGTCATCTTATTCGATTCTTGGGAGTACCCTGCTGACTTCTTGGTTTTACAACCTAAGTCGTAGCTAGGAGGACACCCACTGATCATGGGAAGGCCTTGCCATAGCTACAGCTGATGCTTGCATCAACTGCCAATCTGGGTCTATGACCATATCAAATGGCACTGAGACAAAGAACCACACTCTCTACCCTCCAGCTCGACTGATCCTAGAAGCTCAAACTTCTTTATGAATGGAGCCAGAGGAAGAAGAGGGCATTCAACCCTTATTAACTATAAGGAAGGCCTTAAGTTTTAAAGATGAAACCGAAGACAATTCCATTAATAATTTCATCAGTGAACCCACCTCAGTCAATAAAGAAGTTTATCAAATCCTGAACATTACTCTGGGTAAGGAAGAACAAGAAAATATCACTGAAGAAGCACTAGTCGGTGACACACACATAATCCCAGTATTGAAAAATTTGAAAAGTATCCCCATTGAGGTAGATTATGGAAGAACCCTAAATATTAACCCCAGCCTCTCCTTAGATGAACAGAAGTGCTTGATCAGTCTCTTGAAAGAACACAAGGGGGAATTTGCTTGGGAGTATATAGACATGAGGGGTATTCCCTCTAACCTGTGCACCCATCATATTTATACTAAAAGTGACTCCCAGCCTGTGTGCCAGCCTCAACGATGAATGAACCCCAATCTTTGGGACATAGTGAAGGAGGAAATTCAGAAACTCTTGGAAGCAATATTTATATATCCTATTTCAGACAGCGAGTGGGTCTCCCCACTCATAATTATACCCAAGAAAAATGGTAAATGGAGAGTCTGTGTTGACTATAGGGAGCTGAACAAAGCCACACAAAAAGACCATTTTCCCTTTCCCTTTATCGATGAAGTACTCAACACCTTATCAAGGAAGAAGTTATTCTCCTTCCTGGATGGGTTTAGCGAGTACAATCAAATTAAAATTGCTCCTAAAGACTAAGATAAAACTACCTTCACCTGTACCTAGGGAACATTTGCTTACAGAGTGCTTCCCTTTGGTTTATGTAATGCACCAGCAACATTTCAAAGAGCTGTAATCGACATATTTTCAGAATTAGTTAATGACAGTGTGGAAATTTTTATGGATGATTTCACTCCTTATGGCAAATATTTTGAAGAAGCACTGGAAAATTTGAAAAAGGTTTTAACTCGCTGTTAACAGACCCAGCTCTCTTTAAGCACTGAAAAGTGCCATATGATGATGAGTTAAGGAGTAGTATTGGGGCACTTCATCTGTGCTAATGGCATTTAGGTGGATCCCTCAAAAATCAAGGTAATGAAAAATATACCTACTCCTGCCACTCAAAAAGAAGTGCGAAGTTTCCTAGGGCATGCAGAATATTACCGAAGATTTATAGAAAATTTTTCCAAACTTGCCTCCCCTTTGTTTTCATTGTTGATGAAGGATGTGCAATTTTGTTTGGAATGAAGCATGCCAGACATCGTTTTTTAAGCTTAAGGAGAATCTGTCCACAATTCCTATCTTAAGAGGACCCGATTGGACCCTACCCTTCCACATTTCTTCAGATGCTTCAGATACTGCTATTGGAGCAGTCTTAGGTCAGCAGGATGGCCAAGTACCTTATGCAATTTATTATATTAGTAAAAACTTATCCCCTGCTGAACTTAATTATACTATCACTGAGAAGGAGTTCCTAGCTATTGTTTGCTCCATTAACAAATTTCGACATTACATTACTGGATATCCTACATTTGTGCACACTGACCACTCTACCATTAAATATCTCATGAATAAACCTGTTACTAATGCCAGAGTGACTAGATGGCTCTTATTATTACAAGAATTTGATATTACCATCATAGATAAACCTAGAAAAGAAAATGTTGTCGCGGATTTTTTTATCTCGTTTCACTTACAGTGATGATAATTTGCTTGTTGAGGAATCTTTTCCAGATGAACATTTATTTGTACTTTCATCTCATTCTCCTTGGTATGCATATGTCGCTAATTACTTGGTTGTAGGAAAGCTTCCGACACATATGTACAAAAGAGAAAAAAGGAAAATTATTCAGCAAATTGCCAGGTACTGCTGGGTACATGGTCATCTCTTTTACACAGGCCCTGATATTGAGATTAGAAGATGTGTAAGAGAAGATGAAATATTCCATATACTGAAGGCTTGCCATGATGAACCTTGTGGGGGACATTTTGCAGACATAAGAACAGGACACAAAGCCCTAAGGATGGGCTATTATTGGCCTACTCTTTTCAGGGATGCAAAAATATATGTCCAGTCTTGTGATAGCTGCCAAAGGATGTGTTAGCCAAATAGATTAGATCAAATTCCTCTGAAACCGCAATCAATAATTGAACCCTTTGATATATGGGCTCTAGATTTTGTTGGTCCTATTAGCCCTCATTCCAAACAGAAAGCCTACATCTTGGTCTGTACCGATTATATGAAAAAATGGGTAGAAGTTGTAGCTCTGGCGAAAGCTAATGACCAAGCTATGATTGAATTCCTGTACAGTGAAATATTTACCCATTTTGGGGTACCTAAGGAAGTATTTACTGATGGAGGATCACAGTTTATGTCGCATCAATTTGAAGCTCTCCTACGGAAGTATGAAGATCAGAGATATTCATGGCTTCCCAATAATAGGGATAGGATGTTATGATTTATGTTGTATAAATATGGAGAATTGTTCGGAGCTAGGGGTTGAACCCATAGCCAAGTCATTGTATTAGCTGTGCCTAAGAGTTGTGTAATCAAACTGCCTTTTTAATACAAAGAGTTACTGCAAATCTAAGGGTTTTTAACATGTGTTCATCCATCATCTCTGTGTGAAGGTTGGGCCCGCCTTCCCACAGGGATTGCTGAGTTAGATTAGGCATTTTATTTATTCTGTCATGTGATGTTATGTTTAATTTCATTTCTCCATAGGAAGCTGTGACAGTTGTGGCTTGACAGTGTGTTATTCATTACGTCTCTTGGAAAGCTGTAGTGGCATGGTAAAACAGTCGACTGTGTAGATAATATTTCTTATGCAATTGTGTGGTAGCTGAACAACCCTGTCCATCCCCAGATCCCTTAATTATTGTTTCCATATATCCTTGCAAGTTGTTCCTTTGTTTTCATAATCGCAGAACTTTATTCCTATATCTTGAATTCCTAGATTAGTTGCACTCAATTTCTATACCTTGAATTTCTAGAAAGATCTAATTCCAATTTCTGTCTTTTGAATTTCTAGAGTAATTAAATCAAGATAGTTGGGTGAATCATTATATGGATTGATAAAGAGGACTTCATTTTCTCCAAAAGGAATTTATATATGAATTCATGAAGCTTTCATTTTCTATATAATGAACATCAGAAGGTAATTGTGACTGTATCTTTTAGAAGGTAAACTAGATTAAGTGGATTCTTGGGATGAGCATAGCTTAATAGAGAATAGGATTGTTCATTTGCAGCAATTAAGTGTTTAAGCATATATTGTGCATGTTATCCTTGAAATACAAGACTTCCTTGGGTTGACAATAAATATTGCACACTTTGTATGTTAGCTGTAATTCACTTGCATATTGGGTGCCCAACACCTCAGTTCTTCTAACATCTAATTCAGCCATTTGACCTGCTATGAGGAAAAAATTGGTTTTACCTATGTAAATAGTAAAGGAAATTTTAGATTTTTTTTATTAGCATTTAAACTGAATAAAACAACCTTAAAACTCCCAGCTTCTTGGGGAAGCATATAAATCATGATCTTGAGCTCATTACATCTTTGTATGTTGAGAACACCATTTGTCAAAGCACACTCATTACAATCTGCACAGGCCATTACTTTGGTCCAACGAAACAAGTGATAAGCAACCTGCACTTGGCAAAGAACAAAGTAATTAGCTAATCAATAAATATGTAAATATATACACAAATACATACAAGTGTGTATGTCAGTAATGTGTTCAAATATGGGTGACAATGCTTGTCTTGAAGGCTAAACTCATTAACATCAATATCTATATATGGTTATCATATCTATGGTTGAATGCATATCAATATGACAACTTTCAAATATTTTAGTATGCTCCAAGCAATAAAAAAATATGTTTGTTCTATGCACTTGCAAATGATAGTGACAATAGCATATACATCAATAAACTAGTTAGAATCTTGATTTGAATTCAATGTGCCAATATGAATCACTGTGACAATGATTAGAAAATGTTTTAAGGTATATGACTGTCAAAAAGTGTATTTTGTAGTTATCCCAATGTATGCCTTATATATATCAGACCTGAAGATATGATTGAGATTAACGTTTAGAACATGCCAGGCTTTGTGTCAATGATAATGATGTATTTCTCATATAAAGGGTTGTCAAACAAGAAAACTTTCAGTAGTAGGAAATTGTGAATGTAGATATCATAAATGCCATCTTCAGCAATCCTAAAGAGCTCAGAAAATACTATCCCATAAATAATTTCAATGGTGTATATCGAAATCAAGGCTTCTTCAGTAGGACATGTGTGTTTTATATTCAAATAAACAAAGAGGACTTGATGTAATTTCCAGCCATGACATATTTGTTTCAATGACTATCCATAGGATGTTATTTCCAATCAAAAGGAGGTAAAATGTAATTGCCCATCTAAAGGTATTTTGCAGCTAAGGGAATAGCCAAAATGACTGTCCCAAACATAGTGATTTCCAGCCCTCAATTAGTAGACAACAAGGGCTGTCAAACTATAATAATTTCCATCCAAATAATGACTGTCCAAAATGACAACTTCCAGCTCCTATGCCTTGATGTTATCTTAGAATTTCAATAGGTAAGTATGTTTGTACCTAGTGTGATCCTAGTTGATCTCACACTAAAAGTGATTTCTATGAACCAATCCAAAGAAATAATGGACAAATATTGAACTATGAACTATGGTACCAAAGTGTTTGCTCACATATGTGTTTAGTATTTAACACAAGATTGACATAAGTCAAGTCTAGTCTTAAGAGGTTCCACTAAAAATATTCATAAACAAGCAAAGAAAATCAAACAACCAACAAAGGGATGATAATGCATCATGATCATCTCCGCCAAATTGGCTAAGCACTCTCCAAAAACTAATTAGTACTAAAATTAATTGAGAGTTTTTTTTATTGCGGGAGACCATAGCATTTTAACCCTTTTTTCCATATCTTTGGCATAGGTTGTTTGTTTGAAAATTCCTAAATGTTTCACCCATACACCATCTAGGGGGAACTGTTCTACATCTGAACATGTAATAAGTGGCCGTGGACCTACATCCAATTGCATGACCAGCATTCTTAATGCCACAATTGAATGAGTTATATGCATCACTAGCCCTATATGGTGGAAGGGAAATGTGACTCTTTGAAGAGTATGTGCCCCTTATAGTAGGGGATACTAGCACTTGTAAGACATGTTTTTTTATTTAAAGATGAAACCTCATACCCCCGCATATGTGGTCAATCATTAACACAAGTTTTAGTGTTAACAATGTCTACTAAAGCCCTGCTTCAAAACAACCAAAGCATATCAAAAAAATATAAAACAATGGTAATCCATCTAAATCATCTATGTCTTATGGCTCAACATACTCCCAAAATAATTAGTACTAAAATTGATTGAAAGTTTTTCGTTGAGGCCAACATATAGGGTTTTAACTCTTTTCCTAGTTGTTCACCCTATATCATCTAAGGGAGATCCTCATGCATTTAAATGGGTGTGATAGGCATCCCCAAACCTGCATCTAGTTGCATGACAAAGCATCCCATGTTCTACATTTGAATGATTGATATGCATCACTATGCAAGCAATGCATGGCCTATGCAGCATATTCCTGTAGTAGATTAAGAAGGCATGCATTGCATGTTAACCACCATCACGCCTTTCTTCTTTTTGCTTGTAGTTCATATTTGGAGAATAAGGGCACTAGCGATTTCATATTTATTTATTCAAATATAGTGACAAAACCATTCTGTTAAATTCAACCTGACTGATGTGAAAATTTGAACTGAAAAAATAAGAATCGCATTAATAATCTTCTGGAAAAAATCATGAACGACAACAGTCATATGAGAGCATAGTATGGCACATGTCAGAAATTTAAACCCTTTTGGGAATATTTTCCAATCTTAAAAAGTGTCCTTTTTCCCATAAAATGTCACAATTAACCTTTTATTATATTGACCTGTAATGGATATGCAACTTTACCATTAAAATTCAGAATTTGGAATTCTACCAGAAAAAGGGCACCACATAATTTTAGAATTCTACTTACTTAGCATAATATGGAAGTGTTCTTACTTCAAAATCAAGAGAAAACCTCCCTTGTTTGGATTTACCAACCTCACAATACACACAAACTTTATATCCTGCAATCATCCACAACATAGAATAAAAAGTGTCGGCTAGCAAATATATGAATTCACCTATTCTGTAT
This sequence comes from Pseudotsuga menziesii, assembly GCA_001517045.1. NCBI lineage: Eukaryota > Viridiplantae > Streptophyta > Pinopsida > Pinales > Pinaceae > Pseudotsuga > Pseudotsuga menziesii. Next base: position 15,312 of record LPNX011120760.1, on the reverse strand, counting down.
GAAATCCTAAATTTGTCTTTCATACATGTATGCATGTGTATGTTCCTTGTACACAATATGTATATACACACGGACCTTCCATAGTTGTTCCATCTATATAATATGTATGAACACACACCTGTTGTAGTTGTTTGTTCAATATATTCAAATTCCCCAACAACAATTGCCACCAAGTATGTTGACATAACAGGTGATTCCTGAAAACTGACTGTCCTCAAATGTCCATCACACTTTTCTTCAATAGAAGGTATATTTGATAAAACTACTTTGTCAACAGGTGCTTGAACCATTATTTTAAATGTTGCTTGTGAGAAATGTACAGAATCGCTTTAGATTTTATTTCATTTTATGATAATATGGTTGGTGTTCATAAGATGGTTTTTTCTTTCTAATCGTTCTCAATTATGCAAATGTATATCTAGTACATCAACCTAATTTCTATCTTGATTAAGGCTTAAGTATATGAATTTGAATAAACCATACAAATAAAATCCTTGTGAAAGTATAGTAACTACAAAACTACATAATCTCTATCACAATCATAAGCAACTACAAAACTAACTAGAGAACCAACTTACTAAAAGTGGCTGGTGAAACTATTGATGCTATTGGATCTACTGCTAATGGATCAACTGATTATGGACCTGGATAATGATATGTTGCAACTGGATAAATTGGTCAATATACAGTGGCTAATGAAGAGTAATATATCAATGAAATGGTGGACTATAACATTAGGGGATGCATTATGAGCCTTGTTAAGAGATGGTCTAGATATGAAGTCAATCCATTTCTAAGTATATAAAAAGGTCAAGAGTCTATAACATACAAAACAAGATGCAGTCAATCCATTTCTTAGTATATAAAAAGGTCAAGAGTCTATAACATACAAAATAAGAT
>LPNX011120760.1:0-14355 GCA_001517045.1 Pseudotsuga menziesii | reverse complement strand
GATTAAACATTTTTGTGGTCCGCATGTACAAACAACTTAATGTTTTGGAAAATAATCCATCTTCTAGATTTAAATCTCAAGTACATTTCATTTTGTGTTGATATTACAAAATATTGTTCCAAGGAGCAAATCACATACACATGTGAATGGATATCCATCGTATTCGGCAGACCCCATTCCTACACATTAACTCTAGGAATTCTTGATTCTATATGGGAAATGGCATCCTTTGTATCCTTAGTTGCCTCACCATCTAACTTAAGTTGGAGTGGTGAACTGTAATTTGAACTACTCCCTCGGGTTGGTGAAGGACTGGAAATAAATGGAATAGAATTCTTAGTTTCTTCAATTGAAACAGAATGTGGCAGAGCTGTAGAACGTGCTTACCTGGTGTACAAGACAAATCTAAGTGACTCAACCTATCATTAGGAATTGCAAAAACAATTTAAGTAAGGATGAACTCTTGAGGAACAAGAGATGATTGAAATAGTAAGAGCCTCTTCCCAGAGGCTGTTGTGATTCATAGATTATTATAATAACATTGTAGCATGCTCTTACTAAAAAAAACAATCAACACGATAGTTTGTCAGAAATAGTCCAAGGACTCGAACAACAACTTCGTGGGAATGCAGAACAAGAAAATACTTCATGAGTTTAGATACATACACTTAAAGGAAATGTTTTTGAATGGACCTTAGTCATGTTGGATTCCTCAAAACCCAAAAATATCCAAAATCTTCATTTTGGTGATCTCCTTAATATGTCGGTTCCTCATCTTTTACTATTTGCATCTTCTACTCAAGACTCAACACCCTATTCCTCCATAGTTCCATGATTGTCTTGTTTGACAAATAAATGATAATCTCTCAAGAATAGGGAAAGAAGGATATTTCAAGTTTTGTTCAACATACCAAACCAATTTGTCTCAAATTCATGGACATCCACTCTTTCTTTTCCATTTTCTTCATTGGAAATCATGCACATTAGTACACTTTTGTTCATCGAATATTAATTTTGCCATTTTTACAAAGTGATAGAGGACAATTTATGGTTGCTGGGATGAGAAAAGAACTCAATGTGTACCTGCAAGTAAAATTGTAGGAAAAAAAGGACTAGAAATGGAACTCAAATCTTCCCTTCTCATCTTTGTACTTCACACCATGGATAATGTATACGCATCGGCCTCTACGAAGGTAGATTTCCATATATGGACTACCCATTGATGCTAAATAAGGAGGAAACTCCACTACTTCATCTATATCTTCCTATAGGAAGGAGAATTTGGTTTTATGTCCAAATATATTTGCATAGAAACCTAGCATCCTTGTAGATAAGAATAAGTGAACCTACAAAACATAAATTCACTTGAGACCTCTATGCTATTAATCATTGTTATAGTTTATTTTACCACAATGGTTGATCACATATTTATGGCCTTCCCTATCCCTCTGCAGACTCCTTAGACCCCATGGACTGATATTATATTTTGATGTTTCCAAGTTCATCCCTAAAAACCCATGTTTATTGTTGTATGTGACTTTTAATTCCATACTTGCGTGTACACACAACGTTTGACCTCAAACCTGCGTACATCGGGATGTGTGCATAAATCTAAATAATTTTGGATTTTTCATTCATATGTGTCTAAACCACTTGACTCGTGGCCTTCCATATGCCTTGAGATTGCTCAGATTCGACCCTCCATTACCCCTTTGGAGTGTTATATAAGGAACCCCTTGGATACATTGAAGAGGAGGAATTGAAGAGCAACAAAACTATAGTTCATTGTTTCCATAGCTTGCATATACTTGAGTCTGCATCCCTTTGTCCCTTTGGACCACTTTGTGTTCTTCCCAATCTTTCCTTTTCTTGTGAGCTTACTATCGAGAGAAGGAGGATTGAGGTGGTGGAGGCCCAGGTGGAGGGCTCTTTTTCTCTGGTTCGTAGATGTGCCGACAGAGGTTGTCACTTGTGTAATCTATGATTTAATTAATAGAAATATATTTTCTTTTCCAATAATGTGCATTTGAATGTAAATACTAAATCCATGAATATGTTTAATTGCTTATAGATTGTTGATTATATATGCTAGAGTAGATCTACCACCATATTATATAGCATGCTTGTCTTGTTTGCTGTTGTTGAGAGAAAATTGTTAGCGCAAGCGGGATTGGAAAAAGCTCAATGGGGATCTACTTCAACAGTCCAGAATAAGCCTACGATTAGAGCTCCCTTAGTGTTAGATGTTTGGTTTATATTGCATATTGGGAAAGGATTGATTTATCTTGTCTAGCTGTCTATTGTGGTACAACCCAAACCATAGGAAGTTTCTCTCTGTAACAGTCACTTAATGTAAATGTAAATGTATCTAAGGAATACATACTTGAAGATGAATTTTGCGTTTCAAGTAGAATGAAAAATAATTAATAAGAATTGATTTTCTTGGAAGTGAAAATTGCTTCTGGAACGTTGAGTTTGTCTGAGGTAAGAGCTAGAAAATTTGCATACATTTCATCCTTCAAGAGTAGCTATTCATTATCCATGGATGTAGCCTACCAAATCTTGTTGTAAACATTATCTCAGAATCATGAACAGGGGATTCACTTCCTAGAATTTGATGATTTTTTTGCTACTGCTACATGATCAAGGATTTATGGCTGTTACCATGCCCAAGGGACTGTCATATACTCATAAATGAATGATAGTTGTTTGTACAAAGATAAGACCTAAAAATTAGAAACATTGTGGACTTGACTTGAATAGTCTACCATTGAAGAAAATACTAGATGCTATCATAAAAATGGCCAAAAGTGATTTCATGTTGACTGTTAGGTACTCAGAATATTCCATTAAGATACCTATATCAAACACTCGGTCCTTATTGCTTCCTCGTGGCTATTGGTGAATTCCATGTTCCTAGACTTGGAACTAAGACTATTCATTGTTGTTATTCGATTACTTGAAGGGATGCCACATGCTCATGATATTAGGTCTCCTTTTGCTTTATAATTAGGGAAAACCCAGTTGAGAAATAGGTATAACGAGGATAACATTTCAAGAAATGGGGATGAGTTTGATGATTGATCATGTTTATCGGTGATATGTAATAGGAGAGTAGCTTGTAGCATCATGCATGTTGTTTTTTGGACTTAGATACCATTTAGAGCCCTATTGATGAAGTGTTTTGTCTCAGACATGGATTGCACTTACACAAAAAGGGAAAGAACTTCTTCTATTTACTTCTAATTAATATTGGATACCCATCACCAAGAACTATGTAAATCTAGATATCTGTTTTTTAATGTTTTGATGCCAAAACTATTTAAAATCCTTCCCACTATTGTAATTTTGCAAAATTTGAGTTGGAAAGTTTTTTCTCTTTTGCAAATTTTCCACAACGGGAAACATAAATACCATAAATACTATCATAGTGATAACCAGAAACATTCCCACTTATATAGAATAATGTTTCTCACACTCTTCAACATGAAATGTTGAGGCTATCCTCAAGTTATCACCCAAAATTCAATCTAAGTTGTTTGAAACAATTTATGCACAATAAAATATCTATAGTTAGTACGAATATCTAACGACATATATGCAACCTTAACTAAGCAATAAACTTCACTGCATGGTAAGTTCACTTTCTTGGCATAAAAGTGGCACAAGTCCTAATGGATACACTCAAAGATCTATGCTTGTATTCTGAATAGGGAAGTCCTGCTAGACCCCTTTTACAAAAAAATTTCCTAGCTTCATGTAAGTTCCCTTTAACTAGGAAAGAAGGGCAAGAGGGAGGCATCTCTTAGAAAATTTGGAGATTTGTGTCGAGAACGCTTCTCAAACAGGAAAACACCCTTTTTTTTAATACAATTTTTGTCAAACGCTTCACCAGACAAAATGAATGAGTAATTACTAGTCAACTAGTAATAAATAATGTTCATATGATACTGGAGGGCACCATAAAAATGCACCTTGTATGATTTGAAGTAAAATAGATACATAAGTTCTATGATTGAGCTTCTCATTTTGCAAATTGGAGGGAAAAGCAAGAGCCTTTCCACAAGATCCTTTGCTAAATTACACTAAAACTAATCATTTGTGGTGTTGTTTATGTGAGTTGGGTATCTCCAAAGAACATCTGTCCATGTTCTATGGCCCTCTGTCACCTCCTTCACAATAGAAGCCACCTCTTCCACTGAAACTCGTATTTGCTCTTTTGAGTATTTCTCTCTAATGGTTACTGATGTTTCTGAGTCGACTGTTATTGCAAATGGCACACCTAACTCATCTGTTGTTGCATATCTCTTACTATTGGAAGTGTCTGTAATATCTATCTTGTGGGATATTCATGCTCGAGTCAATGACTTTGAAATAAGTTGAGTTGTTAACTCATATTTCTCATTTTGCACCAGAGGGAACACCGTGCATTTTATAGGTGCTAATAATGGTGGGAAACTGAAAACGTTGTACTATTCATCCCCATCCTTGCTTGGTTGTGTATGAAAGAAGTAATCATACAAGCAGTAAATGATTCTACCAATGTAAAATGATGGCTCAGTCACAGAAGGCGTGAAAACTCTCTGGTGCTATTTTTTCATTTCTTTAGATATAGATACTATGTCCTTCATAAGAGTGACAGTTTGGCCAAGTGTGCAAACTTGAAATGGTTCCTTCCCTTAAGAATCCAAATTATCTTGAAGATCCAAAGATACTGCTTCACTCATGTCCTAGCAGGAGGTTTCCCACAAAAATAACCATCATAAGCAAGATAACCTTAACAAGCAAGGTAAATAAACCTTGGAAGAAATAAAAAGCCATTTTAGTTTTTTCTTCTTGCAGTGTACACCATCAACAAGTGCAAGAAAGAAAATAAAGATAGTATTCAACTCTAAATATTCAATAATCATTTTCTGATTCTTCTTAAATTCCAACCCCAACTCTCTCTTTCCTGGAGTTATAACTAATTTCTGCACAAAAAAAACAAGCAATAAACTGTCTATACCAATATAAATAACAAAATAAAGGAATTCATTGCTATAACCCACCTCTAACTCCGTGGGTTCTAGATATGTTTCATGAGCCACAAGAGGCACATCAATTTTTTCCTATTCCAACACTGTTTTAGAAGTTTAAAGATTATAACTTGCATTTAAAACTTGTGACTTGAAATTAAAATATTATTGAATAACTGAAAATTTACTTTGAAAACTTATAGTGTGCTCCTTCAAGTGGTAATCAGATCTGTCAGCAAGACCAACACATTGAACCCATCCATAGCAACACTCTATTTATGCAACCCAATAGTCTGCAACATAATGAGCCATTTCACTCTGTAAATATTTCCTGAAACGAAGACACTCCTTATAAATACCAAGTGATGTTAGAAAGAAGAAAGTCCTTCCTATGAAGTACCCCAAAGTCTCATTGTTAATAGTGCCTTGTCCATAAGAAGGTAACATGATATTTTAAAAATAAGCACGACAGAAACAATATACAATATCTTTTTCATAGCAAGCTACTAACTAGAGACTTCAACAAACATTTGACGATGCTGCACTTATATGAATTTATTAACAATAATATAAAATGACTTGTGATTGTATACACATGGACATCAAAATATATTTCAAACCTTTGTGACTGTTTCCCCCAAACGAATCTTTATGGGTGATTTTAGGGCCATTTGTTCTTCTCTAGAATTCACGTAACTTTATCATCTTCTCTTTTATGGGTGATTTTAGGGCCATTTGCTCTGCTTTTCTCTTCGTAGTTTCTCTGATGATGTATTTCCCTCTTATTGTATCTCTCTTTTCATTCTTTGCAAGACCCATTATAAATTTATAAGACCCCAATATAGTATTCTCCAATGGTTCATGCTCGTCTTGTGTTCAAATTCAATTTCAAAGAATGGCTCATCAATGTTGCATACTTATTTGGCATCTTAAATGATTCCCTGCCAAAAGTGCATTCTAGATATAAAAAATATAAACAATCCTTGGACGTGCTGGCTTTTCTAACTGTGAACTTGTGAGAAAGTTGCAATAGACAGTCAGAACTTAGCCTGCAATCTCCTGTATGCAGGATGTTTCCAAAATTCCCTTCAAACAAAAGCATGATAGCACCTGAAAACTTTCAAATTCTAATAAAAAAACCAGTAGAGTTACACTCAAGGATCAAATCATGTATGGGTTATGTTATATACTAAATCACCACTACATTAGTCCCATCATATTTGAGGGATCCATGAGAACCCCAAGAACTAAATAAAATAAGCATGTTTAAGTTCAAACAAGATTTGATTTTAAGAAAGGTAAAACAACTTGAAGTTACAAACTTTCGAGGAAAGCCCTTTATTCAAAGTTAAGTAATGGAAAAAGAAAAATATCGGCATGCCAGTAATTCCCTTGACTAGAAAATTCCCAATAGATAATAACACCAAGAGATTCTAGAAATAATGGCAAGAATTGCTAAAAATAAATTTACAAAACAGTTATGGCAATTCCTATATCTGCAAATCAAACAAGTCAAATTAAATATAATCCAAGAATTCCTTCTAAATATTTTTCCAACTTGCAAAAGAGCCAAGAAACATGCAGATCATAGCTTAAAAAACTTGAAAACATATGATGACTATAAAGAAATGGGAATAGATAACCAAGAATGGCAGTTTTTCTTTGTTCAAGAAGGCCCAAGATAAAGTTCAAGACAAACCAACAAGTCTAAAGACAATACTAAATTTTAGTGAAAGTTTTCCATCTAAGAAGGTAATTCAATAATATAGAATATAGGTCAAGTTAAAACAGTTTCAAATTTTGCAATGAAAAACTACTCAGAACTCAGTTGAACAAATCAACATTGAAAAACAAAAACAATGTAGAAAATGCAGCTTGGTTTTGATCCATTATGAAGACAAGAAAAAATTAACTTGCACGACCAAAAAATCCAGTGGAGCATATCAATATTTATTCCTAGACCAACAAAATGGTAAGTTTGGGTGTTATGCATCAATTGTCCTAGAGATCAATATTTGCAACAAAAACGCAAGTTATTTAAAAACAATATTATGAACCCAAGTTTCAGTGTTACAATACACTCCATAGCATCTTAAAGTATGTCTTGCCAAGGGATAAACTCTTATACATTCAATTCTTAAAATCACAATTTTTTCATTTCAAAAATTCGAATACAGGCTCAAATTGCAAAGAGATCTGCTTACCATACACCTTAAATAGGGTGTAAGAACAAGCAGACTACATTTCTATATAAATTCAATAACCCAATGGAAAAATACATATTATTTCATACCATTCAACAATATCTATTGGAATATCAGCAAGATATAGGCCACTTTATGGGCATAACAATCAAGTCTACTGACACCCTGAATGGAAATATTTCCCAACTTTAAATCTTTGCAATGAAAGATGGTATGTAAACAAATATTTATATAACTCAACCTTGCATAAAATATCTACAACATCCAACGTATGTAACCGACATTTGTGCTAGGCAACTAACTATTCCTCAATTTCAATATTCTTGTTTTGGGCCATCCAAAACAATAAGTTTTTAGTACTTCGAGTTGTGCACCTAAAAAGATTGTAATTAAACTTTGAACTCTTTCTTCAAATATACAACTTCTAATTGAAACTGTCATTTATGTTGTAGTTCCATGTTTGAGGTTTAAAGTTGATCTCTTCATTCCAAAATAAACAGTGATTTCTTTATATCCAAATTGGCATGGTTTGAACCTGCATATTCCAGCTTCAAAATCAGTGATCCTTAAATTTAGAAAGTCTTGAACTTGAATCTTGCATGTGATATTAAACTCAGTGGATGAGGAAATGATACCTGAGACCTCAGACATAAAAAAATGAATTCATTATATACATCTTCACCCCTTCATCAAATTTTGAATTTTGTGATCTCCATATACCATTATTTGATGAAGCTTCTAATGCTAATTCAGAGAAAGCAGGACAAGGAATGGGGTGGGATATTTTTCTTTGATGAAAAACTTTTGAATTTAAGCTAGCCTTGGACATGAACAACAATCACTTTGTAGAGACAAAGGCTTTCATTTCAGTCTTTAAAGCACTTCCTTTTGGGATTTAGGAAAGACATCATTTGAGGGAATTCTAGATTTGTAATTAACAAAATTGGCTGCCAAACATTTGATGAGGAACTTTGAAGTAATTGCATTCAACTTAATAGAATTGGAACAAAGGGAATATTTATTGGCTAGAGATACCATAAACCTTATATATAGAACGAGTTGGGTATCCTAGGGGATTTTGTAGGAGATTTGTAAAAATTAGACTCAATTCTTTGAATTTTCAAATATTAATATAACATTTTTTGCATTTCATTCCCATATTTAAATTTGGTGTTGGATGCTTGCTAAGATCCTTCAAACTCCTCCCAATGATCGGGGATTTTGTTATCTTTTCTAGATCTCCATTCCAAATAGTTGATTGGTTTATTCAATATTGGGATGTACACTCATTGCCTTTGCTCTAAATTTATAGATCCTTTGAGATTGCTATAATGTTCTCATCAAACTTCTCTATGGATTCTCTATTTTTAGTATTTTCTTGATCCAGTTAGATTTACACAACAACACAATTGGCTATCAAATCAGGTTATACAAGGATGGCCACAAGCAAGGTTTAAGACTATGGACAAGGTAGGATATAGGGTTGTACATATCCCTCTGCAGACTCAAACCGACTAGGCACAAACTGGATTTCCATCTCACATGCAATAAATAACATCCATACTATTACTTATTAAATCAGACACTCACCAAATTCCTTCAAAACATGACACCTAACATAACCACTACTTAATTAAACATAAAGGTTGGAAGTCTAAATTGGAATTGATGTCAAAGGAGTTGGCATGACATCTACTCAACCGTTAGCTTTTCAAGTAAGTCTTCTTTTCGAGTCTAAACAAGTGATGAAGACAACAATCCACAGTAGGTAGATGTCAATAGTCATGAGTGGCATGGATAATGTGCTGAGAAGATTCGTAGGCAGATATAGTAAACTCTATTATTGGTCTAACCTGTAGCCATAACATCTTCAGTGATATAGGAGAAGCTACACTTATGAGAGGCCTAGGTCTGAGTGATCTCACTTGTCAAAGTATGAAAGTATTTACCCTTATGATATGGCTCGATGGATGTAGTTGTTGACAGTATACAACAATATTTGACCAATTAAGCAGATTGAAATTGAATGGCACCTTAATATGAGCCTTGAAGACATCACTCCCAGTCATACTATTGTGCCTAATAATACTGTATGATCAAGAAGTTAAGTAGGATGAATTTGGAAGAATCCCTAAAATGAGCGTTGAAGATGTCACTCTTAGTTAAAACCCTAAAATAAAAGTATCAAAGTATATCACATGATAAAGTAAGAAAATTATTTTATAGGCCCATTTAAACAATCATTCGGTGAAAATTTCTTTTGAATACCCTTACTCTCGGCACTTGAGGATTTCCATGTTCACAAAGTATGGAAGTCAATATTCAAACAAATGTCAGGGTTATAGTTCAAGATCGAGGAGTTGGAAGGGTTAATGGACCTAGTAAAGCTACAAGTCACATGTAGAAGAAAATGGTGGTAAATCCTTAAAGCATGGACTTAAAATAAGCCTAAAGTATATTTAATATATCTACAAGAAGACAAAAAAACATGGAGTTTTAATTCTCTTTTAAAATCAATATTATATTAAAATATGTTGGGTCTACCCCTACATAGATATGTCAACAAGTATAAATAGAAGTGTTTTGTGCTACATTTGTGAGTGAGTTGGATGTTAGATGCTCTGTAATAGGTGTGCTAAATGGTTTGAAGAGAAGTAGCCCAAAGGTATCATTAGACGAATCCAAGGTTGAGAGTAAGAAGATGCCAGGTTCCAAGTTTTGAGTTGATACGCTCTGAGTAAATGAAGTTTGGCACAATCAAAAATTGTTCTCAGGGATGATCAAGTTTAGAATAAGACATTATAAACTCAAGTGTTAACATTTCTCATAGGATATAACACACTTGTCACAGGACAGATCAAGCAAATCTGAGCGGAAGGACAGATCTATCCATTGACAATTTGCAGTTTCTTAGGGTACCTAGCTGCTAGCATCCTTTTAGCTCAGCTGATAAAACTTGAATGTAAACCTTATCTCTGTACAAGGCATACATTAAGTGTTTTTTTTCCCATTTTAGTTTTCCAAGTAAAAATTTATGGTGTCTCTTGAGTTATAATTCATTGCTACTACATAAGATTGATTAACTGTTATTAAGTTGAAAGGAAAGAATTTGTTAATAATTGATTATTGATAGCAATCAATTATCAATTACTGATAGCAATTACTACTTATCAAAAAAGTAACTAATTTTTTCAAACAACCAAAACATCATTCTTACAGACAACAAATAGAACTTTTTGACCAACAATAACTTTGACCAAATATTTCAGAAAACAAAAATGATTTTTCTCATCATCACCAATTACAATTATATCCTGAATAAAGCATCAATGGACTAAGAAAACATTCAAATTTTTAAATAAAAATGAGACACTATTAGTTTTCCTACTTTCAAAGTCTATGAAATGACATTCTTTTTTGTGAGTAGTACATAGTCTACAGACATACAAAGTAAGCGTATGCATGATTATTCTTTCCCATGCAATCACGTAAACCTTCTAGTATTACAGAATGCTAAAAAGTGATTTCTAGAAGAAGAAAAAAAAAGAACCTAATATACCCATATGCCATGCTTTATTTAAAAGTTCCTTCTTTAAATTGAAACCAAAAAAAGAGTCCAAGATTCAGAAACATTAACCTGGATGATGCCAAAAAAAATTAGTTGTCACCTCTCGCTGAAAGAGTTCAATAGATGTATTCGAGTATGATGCATTGCTAAGGCCCTAATTTTTGGATGTTAACACGTGCTTCTTTCCAGCGGGGCTCTAATCTAGTGATTCGCTTGGTGGACCTAAAACTACTGACTTTTGATTCAAAAGTTGTTGTCCCTTTCCATGATTTTGTTCTAATCCTTGTTTTCATTAACTCTACCTTAGTATATGTGGTGGTAAGCATTCAAATGGAAAGTCCAAGTTACAAATCCCCCTTTTAGACCATGGCATAACATTTCCCCTTGAGGTATTTTCATTGCTTAACATTTCCCTTTGCTACTGACGAGGGTGTTGCTACTGATAATTTTGTTCAGTCACCTAAATCAACGAATTCAAGGTAAATTGGTGGCACTTCCCATGCTGCTTAAACTGGTGATGGTTTATTTTCATCATTTCGGACCAGTGTTTTACTTATTTTCCTAGTAGTTTACCCCGCATAGGGATAGCAAAGGGTGCAGGAAATATCCAAGCCACGACCCCTTTCAGTTCTAGTTGGGAAATCATCATAGTGAGTTTCGTAGCCTCTACTGGATCCAAAAGCAACAATAGAAATTGTTTTAGTTGATCCGGTCGAGGAAACAGATTCACTAGCACCTCTCTGTGGGCTTCAATTCCTGTTCTAGAGCTAGTAGAAAAGATCTACACAAAAACAAATCTTTAGCAAATAAAGGATAAAATCTAATTGACCCAAAAAAAATGCACATGAAGAACACACTGACATTACATATGCGTACATCGAGAATCGAAGTTGTGAGAATAGGAGCAAGTAATTACAGTCATTTGATTGTACCAGTCTTTTAATACTTTTGTAATTACGCAAGTCCTCAATAAAGGTCATTGATTCGATGTCCCTTGAACCCAAAGCGCATATCAGTTTTGCATCTATCATAAGATTTATGGGGTATAATAAGTACATATACTAAAGCAAAACCAGCATAGGCCCTAAGAAGTAGAAGTAGTGTAACCTTTATAGGAAGGAAGAAGGAACAACCTCAACCATAATCTGACAGTGGGCATAACAAGTTGTAAAGGTAGCAGAAACTAAAAATACTACAACCCAACGAACAAAGTTGTCCTTACCTACTATTCCCCCCTACTCAATGACACATACATCATCAAGTCCTTGACTTCCATCCATAGAAATAAGAGAAACACGTTCAATCCACTCCTGAATGGATTTGTGATATGTGGAAGAACCTATATTCCACAATAAATGAATTGAATGCACATAAAAAACTTGCAGAAACTATATTATTATTGATGCTAGAATAGATCTTGTTGTATCTCAGATAAGCACACAAAATGAGCCAATACAACTTGTTTTTAAAGGGTAAGGTCAAGGTGGGTTAAAAAGAAACTCCATAATTATGCTCTAGAAACCTAGACTATTGATAGGATAGTAGCAACATTGGAAGATGGAAGTCGCGCTTATTGTAGGAATATTAAAGCAGTATGACATACATATGGAAAAGTTATGATAAAAATGACATTATTAAATAAATCTCAAGAAAACACATAATTCCATGTACATGAATAGTCTTTCCCAAGTAGTATCCCTTCTGTTCTTTGTCAATGAATGGCTGAAATATGTGTACATATTATAATTGGATTACTAATAGATTAACAAATGACACTGTTAGAAAGAAAAACATGTACACAACTAAGGAAATTACAGGAACTTCTCAATGACCATTGGATTGAAATAGAATTAAAAAATAATAGATATTGTGACCTTAAATAGAAGAAAATGCATTTAAAAGAATCAATACCTGGTATATTTTCCTAGTGGTGACATTGTTATCTCGAGTTAATCTCACATCCATAAATATTTCATAGTTTCCAAGATCTAGGTCAACCTATAAAAATAAAGAACAGTTCAGAACTTAAGACTTTCCAACATTACACTGCTAGTATATGTTTCATGTCTATCCAAATAATGCTCTAAACATTATAAGAGAAAGGGATGATGCATAGATACATATGTTAGGTTTCAGTTGCTTCAAAATTATTTTCACCTAGTAAGAAGAGCACTTCATGGGGATGCGAAGGGTTTGTGCTCTCCTTGCCACTTCATTTAAATTTTACTTGCAATTGAGAATCTTAGATTGAGTGTACGTTTTCCTTGGGAATAGTGCTATAAAGGTGCACTTCTTGATGTGGGATTTGGACATGGAATGCATTTGGCATCTTCTACAAGTGCACTTTTTTTAATAGGATGAGCACTTGTAATTTGTGAAGTAACCACTTTAGAGGCTATTGATACAGTTGACCTTAGGAAGATGTAACCAACTTACACAGTTTGAGGATGAACACTTGAATTTAGGATCCATTGATTGGAGGGCGCCACCTTGGAGGTTGGACAAACCTAATGCAACAAGTGGACACTTTGCTTTGAGAAGCAATCCATTTAAGGCATTTTTTGTTGACTTAGCCTCTAGTTTCTTGTAGAGTTAGCCCAGGTTTTATTGTTGGCCTCCCTCACCCTAGTTTATATAAAGAGAGCAGAGTATTTGTTAATAACAATTACTTTGTACCTTATAGATTGATGGTTAGTGCAATACTTGTTATTTGGAGAATCTTGGAAGATAATGCATTTCTCTTGTCACAAGGATTATTACTTGTAGGATTCTAGCACTATGGTTCTTTGGCTTGTGAGATGCAAGTGTTGAGTATTGTAGCTTGTGGGATGCAAGTGCGAAAGTCCTTGACAACTTGTGTGATGCAAGTGACAGATCCTAGAGTTTTACCATTGGTGGGATGATAGTTTTTCTGGAAGCTCCAAAGATTGGCTATCAAGCTTGGTGGGATGTCTCAGTTGGCCTTTGTACTAGTTGGGAGTATCTACAATGATTGTGAATGCCCTAGCTAAGGTTTGGGATGCAATGAAGAGTCCTTGCTTGGGATGAGTTGAAAGGACTTGTTGTACTAGCTTCGAATGAGTTGTGGTATTGTACTTTATCTTCATTACTATGATTGTATGAAGTGTACTATTGTTGTCCTGAAATTATGATTGAAGATATGGTTTTTCTAGTGTTCCACGGGGACATGTCTCCCAGGGTTGAGGGCTTTCCCCCTATGTTTCCCACGCCCCTCGGGTTGGGAAGATCCATGGGAAACATTTCCTAGCGCCCCCCTTTTTAAGAAACATGGGTAAATGTAGGTCTAGGAGGTTCTCAGATTGGGGGGGTTCCCACACACCCCCTCCTAAAAATGGGGTGCTCCCACACACTCCAAAACCCCTCAAATTTTTAAATTTTTTCACTTAAAAACAAAAATGGTTCATCTTAAATTTTAGACTTTTACACTAAACGGTCATTATAAATCGAAATACAAACAAATAAAAAGAAACAACATCGATATGATTTGCTTGGCTATAACAATTACATTTGCATTACACTAAACTCTTCGGGAACACAAGGATGCTAG
>LPNX011120735.1:241511-259514 GCA_001517045.1 Pseudotsuga menziesii | reverse complement strand
ATTTGCATGCACAATTATTTTGCAAAGTTGTAGGAGATTGAGTGTGCGAGTCAGCACTATCATAGAACATTAGAGAATATCAGTATTTTGGATATTACATATCATGAAGAGGAACTTCAATAATATCTTCAATCAAGGAACCTTTATGAACATATTCACTGGGATCACTTGGGATGTGTTGTTCAATGGGTCCCTCTAGCTTTGCGAAGTCTTCGTTCTTTTCTGTTAAAGTGATACGAGGATGGTTTCCAAATAAGGGTTCTTCAAGAAACTCTTCAACGTGATTGTCATGGATGTTCCCATCTTCAGAATATTGCTGTGTATTAAGAGAGACCTCATATTCTTTAATAAGCTGCTTAATTTCTTCCTTTCTTAACTAACTTAGAGGGACAACCACACATTTGACGTTGTCTATGATAACACAAGGAAGTTCTTCGATGGGAGTATCATGGATCTCCTCTTCACTAAAATGTTCAAGAAGTGATTCCAAGTCTTCAATACATTGTATTATGGCAAAAGGTCCTTCATATGTTTCCATGTGATACTTTGTCCCAGATAGGTAGCAGGTAAAGGTCTTTTCAAGGACTTTTTTCAAACCATTCATACTACCCCTACCATCATGCCACTGCTCTAAAAACATCCAAAGGAAGCTTAAAAAGGAGGTTATACATTTATTAGGAAGGCCCTGATAGAACCAACAACAGGCCTCACCTTGAAAAGTACTAGCAAACATTTTCATCATATTGTCCTCATAAAGCACATTGGAGTCGGCCATCAACTGAAGTAAAGATTTGACATGCCAGATGGCCGAATCACCATAATTTCCATGAAAGACTGGAAGCCATTTATATACATCCCCCACACCATGACCAAAGTTAGGAAAACCCGAGATGTTTGAGAAATCGATAGGCTGAAAAAGTCTGGCTATCTGGGCACAACACTGCTCCCTTAATTCATCCATATAAAAAATTAATAGTATGCATTTGATATAATCATTGAAACTTGTACTGAACAGGTGGAGCTGTTAAGTGATGAGATTTAAAGGTTTTAATATGTCGCATGGGCTCATCTACACACAACAAAACTTCACAAGTTTATGAGATAACAGGGTTTTATCCCTTCAATGGAGTCGCCACGTGGGAAAAAAAAATGCATTTAAAACTTTCTCACAAAAAAATTCCTTTTGCTTTTCCTTTGTAAATTATAAAAAAGAAAAAAGGTTAGTGGAGTCGCCAGATGAAAAATTAAAAATTAATCTAAAAAATCATCAAACAAAGGAAAAACAAAAAGAGGAAACAAAAGTCGTATTCTGGGAATAGAAAGATTTATCCTTGGTAGCGGCGCCAAAATGTTGCCGCCTAATTCGCACCTTGGGTCACGTGGCAGAAATCTTCAAGCCATTGGGTGCGACCTTGGGGGCAAGCAAGAGTCAAGTGCTGTCACTTGATCTTGACTCCTCCGTCTAGGCTCTCTCCTAGCGAAGCCAAGGGGGGTGGTCCTGTTGCGGCTGCAACTGTTCTCCCCAAATTTCTTAAATTTTTGGTCCCCTCCTCATAATTTAGAGTTGTTGTAATCGTTGGATCCTTGGACCTTTTGGGCACGTTTTATTTTCGAATGATTTCAAAGATCGATTTCCAGCCTATTTCAAAAGTGCTTGTGTTTGATTTCCGTAGTGAGTCGCAGATATGATGTGGTTTGCTAGCTGAAGATGAATTGGACTTGATTATTCCTTGAAAGCTGCTGTCGCGGAAGTAAAGCAGGTTTACCGCCGCTGGGTTTTAATGCTGTCTCAACACTTAGTTTTTTCTATTTGATCGGGCGTCTTTTGTTTGACCGGAAGCCGAAACCTTTTCGCTTCCGCCGTTGCGGCTGCCAAAGCGGTTTAGCACCCGAAGTCCAAATCGCTCCGACTGCCGATGCGTATTGGTCTTCACTCGCTTGCCATAGCCTTTACTCTTCCGCCGTTGCGGCTAGGAAAGTCATTTGGCTTTCGATGTCCAAACCTTTCCGACTTCCGATTTAAAGCTTTTCCCGCCCTCGTCGCATGTCTTCAGCCCTTATCTCTTCCGCCGTTGCGGCTGGGAAAGCCGTGTAGCCTCCGATGTTAATATCTTTCCGGCGTCCGATTAATAACTTTTCCCGCCTGCAGAGTGGTCTACCCTTTCGACGTTAGTATTGTTTGAGCCGCCAGTAGGTTTCTCGTCGATAGTGATGTTCGTCAAGCCTGTGGGAGGACGAGGTAGTGTGGTCGACACTTGTGAAATGACAATGGTGCACCTAGTCTTCTTTTGTGGTTAGCCGTTTCAGTAGTATAATATGCTGCTTTGTTTTGTAACGCAAATCCAATGAATGATGCATTCCGGTTTATTTGCAGATGGACTCAAGGGATTGGTGGGACTACGGCGGCACGAAGGCGTAGCTGAGCATTTTGACGCGGATCGAAACGTGGCCAGAAGGACAAGCAAAAGAAAAGACAACATGGATGGCAACAAAGAGATTGAACCAAAAGATCTATTGGTTACTCAACAGTTCATGAACGCTTAGAAGAATCTGAAACGTTCGAGGGACTAGAAAGTCACACGTTTGGGGGCAGCCCAAACGACCTACTATGTAGTTTAAATATTGTAAAGAGAGGATTGAACAGGGGGACTTTTTCCCTGGAAAAACTTGTAAACCATTCGCTTGTAAGAGGAACTCTTTCGTTTTACAATCAGAAACTGCAACTTTTGCCTGCTGGAGAAAGCGAACTGTGGAATGTATCAATGTGATTAAGTCAACAATGTTGAAGGGGAACTATTTCGTTTTCAGTTGTGTTTCATTAACTGTGAGAGTGTTTAACTTCCTGAACCTATGTTCTTGTTGAATGCTTTTTAGTATATTTTGAGATGTTTTCCACTGTGAGTAATAAATGTTGTTCATAAAACAATTGGCTAACTGGTTGTTCAAAAATCTGCAATTGTTCATGTGTCTTGAAAGAAGTGTCAGCTATCTGTAACTTTTCATTATGCATGTTCAAAATATATTACTCACCAATGAATGATAGTCTTGCTCCCTAGGGATAGATTAGGTAGGTAGTTTTAATTTCTTGTTATATGTGATTTAGATGCTAGTGAGGCTAAGACGAGAGGTAAGAACCTGCGCATCACGTTGTGACCGCTCCTTGCATCTTATCGCCCTGCATGGTTAATTAGGCACTTGCATATCATACATTAAGTCAAAAAATACATGGTGGACCGGGCCGCAACCGGTAAAGCCTTTGTTTTTTGTTACTTTGACCTACGGTAGCCGGACCGCAACCGGTAAAGCCTTTGTTTTTTGTTACTTTAACCTACGGTAGCCGGACCGCAAACCGGACGGATTCCCCATTCCAAACAGTCACGGGCTAGTTGGGAACGTTGACAGGGGAGAATCCCTTACTGTTGTTGCCTGGGATTTTCGGGGCCTCAACAGTTTTAGCGCTAGAAGGAGGGCCGCCAGTGTATGGCTGGCCGAGGAAACCCGTTTTCCCGAGATTATTCCACTGGTAACAGTTCTGAAAGCAGTGGGTTTCATAATCCAATTCCGGAAGAAAGAGAACATCTATATTCGATTGGCAACGAAGTTGTTAATGATCTGAGAAGACACACTAGGGCGTATGTAAAGAAGATTGGAGGATTACCAATCATCCCTGAATTGCCCAGAAGAGAGTATAAAAAGAAAGATCGTCCTTTAGCGGAAGGCTCAGTGTTGGTTGGAGACTGGGAAGAACTTGTAGAAACAGCCTTACAGGAAGTTGTGCTACCTTTGAATCAAGAAGGCCCAGATACCCCTTACAGTTCTCCTGCTCATACTCCAGTTGGCTCACCTCCTCACTCTCCACCTAGACTCATGGCGGGAGTAAATGCTAATCCACCACCGAACCCACCTAATCCACCACCTGCATGGAGAGCCAGATCACCACTAAACCTGACACCTCCATTACACGACCTACCTCAAGCCTTTGACAAGATGTTGCCCAAATTCGACCCAAATGAGAAAATACTAGTAGATGATCACCTACAAAGTTTTTACTTGGCAATTGAAGGATTAAGGGCCGGGGAGTATGAAGATGTAGTCTGCAGACTGTTCCCGCATACCCTTAAAGGAGCTGCAGCATCATGGTACTTTGGGTTGCCTGCTAATTCTATCCCTGATTGGGATACCTTCGAGAGAATTTTCAGAAGTAAGTATGCAACTCAGAAAACTCATGCAGCCCTCATGAAAGGGCTATGCGCCTTGAAGAAAGAAAGAAAGGAAAAGGTGCACAGTTTCACACAAAGGTTTGCAGCCTATCTCGAGAATTTTTCTGAAATGGATAGACCTTCAGACAAAGTTCTGATTGAATATTACACTTCAGCTTTAGGCCCTGATTTGGCCATGTTTGCCAAAGGTAGGGCCAAGCCTACCTTGACGGAAACCTATGAAGAAGCAGAAGTAGTGGAAGCTGAAAGAGAAAGTATTGAAGATTATCCAGAACAGTCAGGAGAAAAAGGTGCAGGAAGGAAAGCCTTATTGTTTACTAAGCCCAAGGAAGAGAAATCTCCAGATTATGAAAGTATGGCAAAAATGATGCAGAAGCTTTCCAACAAAATCATAGATTTGGAGAAAGAGAAGGAAACACAAAAGTTTTATAAGCCATATTATAAGATAAGAGAGGACAACAATCAGTCTCAACCTCCTCCTCACAATACTGCATCTATGAATTTAACAGAGGTAGGCATGGACAATTTTTGTACTTTCCACCAACAGCCACACTCTGAAAAGAATTGTCCTCAATGGATAAATTCGATGACGTTGGTCATGAATCAGCTGTTGGATTCTAGATTAACAGAAGATGGAGAAGAAGAGAGAAAAGAGAATGCTGCGTCAACAAAGGAACACGAAGAAGAAACCATGGTTTTGTGGAATTCTGTTTCATTGTTTGATGCAGAAGAAGAAAAGAGTCAGGGCTACAAGGACGTCATGGAAACCAACGTGGCAACAAGGAGCCAAGGGCCAATTAAAGAAAACAGTCTCATTTTACCAAAGATTAAAAGGCTGCAAAGAAATGTAAAGAAATTTCAAAATAAAGCCTCAGCTGATATAGTTCCAGAATTCACTATTACCAGCCAAGATCCGAAACAGAATAATACGTTGGCTCGGTCAAATGAAGGAAAGATGAACGCTGATAAGCCTCATCACATCGAGCAACCAATGGATTATGACATCGTGGAGGATTTAAAGAAGATAAAAGCCAATGTTCCACTATTCGAAATGTGTAAAGTGCCACAGCAAAAGGAAAGATTATTAAAAGCACTTGAAGCATCGGATGAGAAGCTGCCCATTGACAATCAGCCCCAGGAAGAAGAAGAAATTGGAGAAACCAGTGTTGGAGGTAAGTCTAAAAGCAAACATCCACCTTTCCTCCTCAAGTTTGAAATTTTCAATCATAATGTGCATAATTGCTTGGTAGACTCAGGGGCGTCGGTTAATGTTATGCCCATATCAGTCTGTAAAAGGATCAATGGGCAGCCTAAGCCATCCACGTGGAGGGTGGTTCAATTGGACAGAATGGATGTAAAGGTAATTGGTGAGATGGAAGATGTCCTAGTCCGTCTGGCATCTAATGACAAAGTATGCCAAGTTATTAACATCGTGGTGGCTGATATACCAGACGCTTACGGTCTTGTCCTGAGCAGAGATTGGTCGACCAAATTAAATGGATATTTCGCCTCAGATTGGTCGCATCTGTGGTTGCCATACAAAGGGAGTCCGAACCAGATTAAGATTCTGAGAGAACCTCACATGAAGTACAATGTTACTCAACTGGAGGAGAAGAATGTACCAGTGGATTTTGTATTGGGAAACTATTTTATTGAGTTGGAACCAGGAAATTACCAAGCAGAAGAAGCCAGCAACACATCTGACACCCAGCCTGATTTCCTTCGATTCTCATAGGCTGATGAGATTGACTGTAATATAGTAAGCTTAGCAGTAGGATTAGATTCACCTTCAGTAGGTAGTGATTTGTGGACTTTGTTTTTTGATGGCTCTAAGACATTAGAAGGGTCAGGAGCCGGCTGTATCTTGATCGACCCCCAGAAGAATAAATATTTTCTCTCATGTAGATTAGAGTTTGATTGTACTAATAATACAGCTGAGTACGAAGCGCTGGTGCAGGGACTAAAGAAAGCGATTGAATTAAAGGTAAGTAATCTGAAAGTTTTTGGAGATTCCGAAATTATTGTGAAACAAATCCGGAATCAAATACATTGTGTTTCTCCTCACTTAAAGGCTTACCAGAATGAGGTATGGGATTTGCTTAAATGTTTTAATGCATTCAATATTATTTCAATTCCAAGGCTTAAAAACGCAGCAGCTGACCTGTTGGCCACATCAGCCGCTAGTTTGGTACCTACTAATAATCGATGCTTTGTTGAATTACTTTTCAGGCCCTCTGTACTTGATATGATTACGAATCTACGAGTGTTCGATGATGACCAGCAGATTATAGAATGTTTAACAAATGACGAGGTGTTTAAATGAGCGATCATAGACGATGAAGAACATCAGGCTGAGCTGAAGTACGATTATTTTATTCGTAAAGGAGTCAGAACGTTAGAAAAAATGTTCGATTTAAATGAAAAGTTCAGAAGACCAGCCAACGTAAAGACCCACAGCTCATCTCTACAGTTCGACCTGATAAATTTAAGAACTGAAACGAATCCTAAATTTGTGAATCTCGGCAAATGTTGTTCACCAACGGAAAGAGACAAGTTCGTCAGTCTGTTTGAACAATATAAAGATGTTTTCGCATGGACATACGAAGATTTGAAAACATACGACACCAGCATCATCAAGCATGTTGTCCCCATTAAAGCAGGCGTCAAGCTATATCAGCAACCGTTAAGAAAAATGCATCCAAAATTGGAACCGTTGATTCAGAGTGAAGTGAAGAAATTATTGGATGCTAGAATCATTTTCAAAGTCAGACACTTTGAGTGGGTATCAAATCTGGTACCAGTAAGGAAAAAGTCTGGAGAAATCAGACTCTGCGTGGATTTCAGGAACCTAAATCGTGCATCAGACAAAGATAACTATCCTGTTCCACCCATGGAGCAACTTCTACAAATGGTTTCAGGCTCTGAATTGTTTTCGTTATTAGACGGTTTCTCTGGCTACAATCAAGTATTAGTAGCCGAAGAAGACAGATTAAAGACAACGTTCAGGACCAAATGGGGGACCTTTGCCTATAGAAGGATGCCTTTTGGGCTTATAAATGCTGGAGCAACATTTCAGAGGGCTATGGACATAGCTTTCCGCGGCTTGATTGGCCGAAGTGCTGTAGTATACCTTGACGATATTACAATATTCTCAAAGAGAAGAGAAGAGCACGCGTTTCACTTAAGGCAAATTTTCGAACGCTGTCGGAAATATGGCATCTCACTCAATCCTAAGAAGTGTGTGTTCGCTGTCACGGAGGGCAAGTTGCTTGGTCACATAGTTTCGAAGAAAGGAATCTTTGTAGATCCAGAAAGAATTAAGGCTATTGAACAAATTCCCTTGCCCCATAATAAAAAGGGGATGCAATCATTTATGGGAACGATAAACTTCGTGCGAAGATTTGTGCCTGATTTTGCTCAGATTGTCAAGCCGTTGCAGCAGATGGTAAAGCAGAATGCACTATTCAAGTGGACTGAAATTGAGAAGAGCGCATTCAGTAAGATCAAAACTGCTGTTGCACACGCACCATCCCTGAAAAGCCCAGATTTTGACAAAGATTTCATCTTGTACACCTTTGCATCCGATGATTCACTAGCAGCTGTGCTCACCCAAAAGGAAGATGGGGGGGATGAATTCCCAATATCCTTTATGAGTACTTGTCTACAGGGGGCCAAATTGAATTACCCAGCTGTTGATAAACAAGCTTACGTGGTATTCAAAGCAGTGAAGCAATTTACGCCTTATATTTTAAAAAATAGAACCAAGGTGATCGTCCCCTACCCAGCTGTAAGGTCTCTTCTTATATAGGAGTTAGGAGAAAGAAGAGGCAACTGGGTAACAACCCTTCAAGAGTACGATCTTGAATTCAAGCCAGCGTCTATAATTAAAGGACAAGGGTTGTGCAAACAAATGACTGAAAATGAAAAAAATGAAGAACACGCCTAGGAGGAGGAAACTGAATTACATTTAATGGATGTATGTCCTTTGTTTATAGCTCCCGAGTCTTGGTATAGAGACCTTGTGCATTACTTGCAGGCAGGGCTGTTGCCAGATCATTGGAATTCCAAGCAAAGAAGAGCGCTGCGTCTTAAATCAGCTTCCTATCAACTTGTTGAAGGAGTATTATTCAGAAAGATATGACGGGGTTCTTCTCAGATGCTTAGAAAAGGAAGATGCGAAGAAAGTAATGTCAGAGTTGCATGACGGTCCTGCTGGGGGACATTACTCAGGAGATACTACAGCCCACAAAATCCTCAGAGCCGGTTACTATTGGCCTATGCTCTTCAAGGATGCACACGCACATGTCAGAAAGTGTGATATTTGCCAAAGGTGTAGCGGGAGACAACCTAAAGCAGCAGCATCCCTCAAGCCTGTGATGATCACGGAGCCATTCGAGCAATGGGGGATGGATATTATTGGAGAAATAAAACCGAATTCCTCTCTGCAGCATAAGTACATTCTGACCGCGACTGATTATTTCACTCGCTGGGTCGAAGCTATCCCGCTGTGCAAGATAAATGAAGACGAAGTCATCAGCTTCCTGCAAGATCATATCATGACCAGGTTTGGAGTTCCAGTTTCGTTAGTCTTTGATAATGCTAAGTACTTTTCATCAATTAAATTGACTACTTTTGCTCATGATAAAGGGATAAAATTGCATTATTCTGCTAACTACTATCCTCAAGGAAATGGCCTGGTTGAATCCTCTAACAAAAATCTGATTAGAATTTTAAAGAAGACTGTGATAGAAAACCAGAGGAGTTGGCACTCAGCGCTACCCAATGCCCTTTGGGCTGATAGAGTCACCCCTAAGTCTTCGATTGGAGTGTCACCGTATACCCTTGTGTATGGTAAAGAGGCCATTCTTCCCCCAAACATCATGATACCCTCTTCCATGATAGCTCAAGAGTCCAAAGGGTTGGATGATGAGGTTTTGCAAATAAGGATATATAATCGCCTGAAAGCAGAAGAGGCTAGATCTAAAGCCAGGGAACGCTTTAAGCAACAACAAGAGTTAGTAAAGAGATGGTTCGACAAACATAAAGCTGGAACAAAAGACTTTGAAGTACGAGACTTAGTCCTCAAGTGGGATCACCCCCATGATGAGAAAGGAAAGCACACTAAATTCCAGCAGTTGTGGGTAGGCCCTTTTCAGGTTGCAGCAAAACTTGGCCCGTCTACTTATAAGTTGCAAGATCTACAGGGGTGGGAAGAGAACTTACCAGTAAATGGTTTGGTTCTCAAGCATTATTTTTCCTGATTTTCTTTGAATTCTTCTGTCTTGTATAGAAATAAGCTGTTTGGCTGTCTTTTGAGTCCTGTTTTTTAGTTTGTTTTAGTTTAAGTTTTATTGGTTTCAATAAGGGGAACGAACCTGCGATTGCATGGGGAACATCCAAAATTTTTGGGATTGATAAACGTCTTTGGGTATCAGACTGTGTGTTGCTGTTTATCTGAAAGAACTTCTTCCAGTTTAGCAGTTTTCTCGAATAGCTCAGTGTGCATTGAAGTCCTGCTTAACCCCTGTGAAATAAACCGGACTCAAAGAGTCCTGAATACTATGTTGAGGCTCCATCCACTTCACACTTAAAATGTTCGAAGGGGCGACAGCAGAAGACCCATGGAAAGAAGCAAGGTGAACAGTATGTTAAATATAAATGACCCCATGCCAAGGAACGAATGTTAAAAGGCAAATAAGAGTCAAAAACTCCTCTGAAAGCATCATACAGTAAAGCAAATACTAAACCATAAGTACTAAATTGCCGAAAGTTCCTCTCCGTCCGTGAGCTGAAACATGAAATACACCACTCACACAAAAGGACACTATGGGATAGAGGAGCCTGAATTAAAATTCAGCAAGAAAGGCATGCAGGATGACTCATATGAAAAGGGACAAAAGTCCCAAGGCACAAAAAGTGCTAAAATGGCATGGGAATGAGGAACAAACGAACATTTCTGTTTACCATATGCTACAATCCTGTGTTGTCCAAGCTATCAGCTACCTGAAAACAAAAGTAATAATGAAACTCATCCTCTGGCCTCAACAGAGTTATCTGGACTTGAAAATCTTGGTTTCCACTCTCCCAAATTGGACTGGCATCAATGATTAAAGGTACACACTTCCATCATTTGAGAAATCCAGATAGCTGGAAGAATTCAATGGGTGCATTGGTTGTAAACAGTCTGCTACTCAAAGAATAATCGCCCAGAGATCTAGGTTCACCAGGTAATCGCCATTTGTTGCGGCTGCAACTGTTCTCCCCAAATTTCTTAAATTTTTGGTCCCCTCCTCATAATTTAGAGTTGTTGTAATCGTTGGTTCCTTGGACCTTTTGGGCACGTTTTATTTTCGAATGATTTCAAAGATCGATTTCCAGCCTATTTCAAAAGTGCTTGCGTTTGATTTCCGTAGTGAGTCGCAGATATGATGTGGTTTGCTAGCTGAAGATGAATTGGACTTGATTATTCCTTGAAAGCTGCTGTCGCGGAAGTAAAGCAGGTTTACCGCCGCTGGGTTTTAATGCTGTCTCAACAATTAGTTTTTTCTATTTAATCGGGCGTCTTTTGTTTGATCGGAAGCCGAAACCTTTTCGCTTCCGCCGTTGCGGCTCCCAAAGCGGTTTAGCACCCGAAGTCCAAATCGCTCCGACTGTCGATACGTATTGGTCTTCAATCGCTTGCCCGTAGCCTTTACTCTTCTGCTGTTGCGGCTGGGAAAGTCATTTGGCTTCCGATGTCCAAACCTTTCCGACTTCCGATTTAAAGCTTTTCCCGCCCTCGTCGCATGTCTTCAGCCCTTATCTCTTCCGCCGTTGCGGCTGGGAAAGCTGTGTAGCCTCCGATTAATAACTTTTCCCGCCTGCAGAGTGGTCTACCCTTCCGACGTTAGTATTGTTTGAGCCGCCAGTAGGTTTCCCGTCGATAGTGATGTTCGTCAAGCCTGTGGAAGGACGAGGTAGTGTGGTCAACACTTGTAAAATGACAATGGTGCACCTAGTCTTCTTTTGTGGATTAGCCGTTTCAGTAGTATAATATGCTGCTTTGTTTTGTAATGCAAATCCAATGAATGATGCATTCCGGTTTATTTGCAGATGGACTCAAGGGATTGGTGGGACTACGGCGGCGCGAAGGCGTAGCTGAGCATTTTAAACGCGGGTCGAACCGTGGCCAGAAGGACAAGCGAAAGAAAAGACAACATGGATGGCAACAAAGAGATTGAACCAAAAGATCTATCGGTTACTCAACAGTTCATGAACGCTTAGAAGAATCTGAAACGTTCGAGGGACTGGAAAGTCACACGTTTGGGGGCAGCCCAAACGACCTACTATGTAGTTTAAATATTGTAAAGAGAGGATTGAACAGGGGGACTTTTTCCCTGGAAAAAATTGTAAACCATTCGCTTGTAAGAGGAACTATTTTGTTTTACAATCAGAAACTGCAACTTTTGCCTGCTGGAGAAAGCGAACTGTGGAATGTATCAATGTGATAAAATTAACAATGTTGAAGGGGAACTATTTCGTTTTCAGCTGTGTTTCATTAACTGTGAGAGTGTTTAACTTCCTGAACCTATGTTCTTGTTGAATGCTTTTTAGTATATTTTGAGATGTTTTCCACTGTGAGTAATAAATGTTGTTCATAAAACAATTGGCTAACTGGTTGTTCAAAAATCTGCAATTGTACATGTGTTTTGAAAGAAGTGTCAGCGATCTATAACTTTTCATTATGCATGTACAAAATATATTACTCACCAATGAATGATAGTCCTGCTCCCTAGGGATAGATTAGGTAGGTAGTTTTAATTTCTTGTTATATGTGATTTAGATGCTAGTGAGGCTAAGACGAGAGGTAAGAACCTGTGCATCACGTTGTGACCGCTCCTTGCATCTTATCGCCCTGCATGGTTAATTAGGCACTTGCATATCATACATTAAGTCAAAAAATACACGGTGGACCGGGCCGCAACCGGTAAAGCCTTTGTTTTTTGTTACTTTGACCTACGGTAGCCGGACCGCAAACCGGACGGATTCCCCATTCCAAACAGTCATGGGCTAGTTGGGAACGTTGACTGGGGAGAATCCCTTACTGTTGTTGCCTGCGATTTTCGGGCCTCAACAGGTCCCTAGTAAAATAAACTATGGTGTTTAATCTATGAAATAAAACAATTAGTCTAGGAGATGAGATGAAATAAAATATCGCAACTAAGATGAACTACAAAAGATATAAATAACTAGCACATCAAATAACATTCCACACAACACATAAATTAACTTAAGCATAAAAATAAATAAGATTGCCAAAATAGACCAGTGCTAATGGAGTGCTTGTGTAAGGGTTGCTAGTGAAGTCTCGTGAAGTATTGCAGTTGTCTCAGTTGGTCAATTTTAAGATTATTAAGTGAGTAATTAAGGGCTTGGGTTAATTGTGGGTTTGGCCCAACATGTCAAGTCCCTTTGAACTGAGTGCTAAAGCGGTAATACCAAGTGTCCAACGGGGTGAGGATGAACCTGCTTGGAGTAGCCCCTTGACTATGTAGTAGTTACCCTTTGCAATCTCGCGAGTTCTCGAGAAAATCACTTGTGTGGATTTTCCTATTAAATCTAGTAACTCGTATCCCTTTTTGATACAACCAACTGATCAGACAAGCTGCAGCGGTGTAGAGCATACGGGGCCTTGAAGTCTTGGATATTTTAAGTTTTTTAAAGCAAAGTGTGAGTTTTTTTTAAATCTCGATGCTGATACTCTCGTTACTGAGAACACAGCTGGATTGATTAATTTTACTTTAGGAACTTAAAATAAACTGGAAAAAGTAAAGAAAAACTTAAAAAAATAAAAAATGAAACCATGCGAATCCCCCCTAGGGGGATGGGGGGATGGGGTGTGGGCACTTGGATGCCCACTTGCTTCTCTTTTTTACAATGATTAGAAGAAAGAAGGACTTGTGTTCCTTTGTAGAATATGAACGACAAGTTTTTACAATTAAGGGTCTTTGAGAAATGGCCAATGAAAGAAGTATGAGAAGAGGGGCTTGCGGTTTGACTTGGATCTTCAAAATTTCGCCAGAGTGCCTCTTTATCAGACCAATCTCTGCTGCAAAACACCGAACAAATTTTTATTTAATATGATAGAAAATCAGTTTAAAACATAAAAATTTGATCAAAAATATTTAAGTACTTGCTTGCAATCAGATCTTGAATAATAAAACTTTAATGATCAGATCTAAATCTTTTAAATTTGCATATGTAAATCAGAAAGCTAAGATATTCCAATATTTCAGTGAGATTCGAATATGCAAAAAAATGAAAACTTGTAACCAAAATTTGAATTTATTTTTAAGTGACGGAATCAAACAAGAACCAACACTCCTCCAAATCACAGAGATATGGTGGAATCAAACAAGAACCAGCACTCCTCCACGCTAGATATGCCTGCACAGCTTGAACAATACTACACCAAAGCGTTATATCCGGGAGTATTTAAGCAAAAGACTAGATAGTATGCATACAAACAAGTAAAACATACAAATCTAAGATCTACTCACATAAATAACTTAGAGAAACAAATAAGAAACTACTTATTTATTTTCTTGTACCAATTATCATTAATCCTTCAAAGACCGGTTAGAACAACAAAAGAATGCAACAAGAAACTGATACAGTTATAGCTCACATAACATAAGAAGTTACCACACAGTGATGCCCGACACAAGTATGCCTCCATAGCCTTCACTTTATTTCTCAATGATAATAAACTACAACATACAAGAGCAAAGGTTCAATGCCCAAATCATTCGTCTTGAATGAAGAGAGGTTGCCTGCTTAAATAGAAGTCTGGCAAAGAGAGGGGAATGCATCTTCTCAAGGATGTGCTAGCCCCAAGTGAGTTGGTTGTGGGTTGGAGAAAGGTTGGAATGAGTAGGATAAAGGAAAAAGGAGAATCAATTTCCAAAACTTTGGAATCCACATCAGCAAAAATCATCCACATCACCCAAACTTCCATTTCTTTTGGGATGTGCTCATCCACTTGGAGAGGAAAGTTCCAAACTCAAAAAACTCTCCAAATTGGCAACATCTGACTTGTCTTTCTTGTCCGGCTACTTGCCAAAATGATTTTCCAAGTTACCCAACTCTTTTTTGGCAATTATCTTTTATTTTTTGAATTGCCGAATTTTTTAATATTTCATTTTTTTGGGGTTTTTGTTTTTTTCGGGTAATTATTAATTTTGGGGTTGAATAATTACTCGAAAACTTAAGAAAGTGGGTCTAGGGGTTAAGTGGGTGCTCTGAGTTAGAAAATTAGCACCCCCCATGGCAAAAAAAACCTCCTAGCCACACTTTTATGACTTTTTACATTTTTACAATTAACTTGTAATAAATAAGCCTGTAAAAACGGAAAAAAAAAAAAATTTCCGAAAATTTAAAAAAAACCTATGGGGGACTTAAGACATGTTCATAATGATTCAAAATAATGATTAGCATGGTAATATACATCGACACATAGGTTTTAATAACCTCCCAAGGTCTAATTAATTAATGCGATTATTCCAACTTTGGAGGTTTGGGTGAAAAACTCGCAAATTATTTATCGCTTAAAAACAATAAATAATTAACAAGGAAAAAACACCTTGGAATAATGCATTAATAAATAAGTCTTAAGAAGCCAAACCTTTTACATAAGTCATCATGCTAACTCATTTTATTACAATTCCCCCTCGGGTATGAACATGTTAAAAAATAAAAAAAGGGCCTAGGAAGACCTGCAAGGACTTCTGAAATTGAAAATTGAACAAGTAATTGTTCATATTTGGTTCATCGGTTAAAAGTCCAACTGAGTGCTACTCAGGTGGTAACATCTGGCTCCTATTGTGGGACGCATGCTTGATCTAGTCTTTAGGCAAGGAGAGCATGCGGGAACCATAAAATCTCTGGTTTCAATAATCTGTAAAAACATCTCAACTTGACAAGCCAACCTTAGTAGCAAAAAATCTTGTAAAATCCAACGAACCATTAAGTTGCTTTATTAGAAAGTAAATGGAAAAATGAAACTTTAACTGAAGAAAAACATTATTATTCCTAAATACATAAAAAAGTGCAAAAAGTAATGCTCATTTTAAGGAGCTTATTTTCCTACTCTAAGCATAACATAGTCAAAACGTTAAGTGAAATGATAAACCCAACGCAACCACCTTAACATTTCATAAAAATTTAAATGTTTTCCTTTGTCTTTGGTTACCATCCAAAGCAAGGACATATTTATTAGAAAGTGCAAACCTGCATGGATATTCAGGATGGGCGGGCTGGATGGGAGATCATAAGCATATAACATTTCATCAAATTGCTTCCCAAACTGGCATGAGCTTCCGCAGGCTTCTTCTATCCAAGTTTGGATAGGGCTAATGTACACATTTGCATGATGAAGCAGGTCAACAACTCCATCACATATATCAAAAGGGCTTATCGGCTGTTAGCACTCTGTGTAAACCCCAGGCTGCTCCACATCATAAGACACCTTTGATTGAAAAAATGTAGGCTCAAGCTAACCCTCCATCGATTGTATCAAATCTGACTCTTCGATGCATTGCCTCTTGCAGTCCTTGTTGTTAATACTTGTGTAAGATTTGGGATGATATGACTCTGAATGATCATAAGAAAACTCTAAATGCTCCTCTTCCATACCGAGACCTCCCCAAGTTCCTGAGTGAACACTCCCTTCTGTGGACATATCGTAGATGGGTTTTTCCATAAATTTCTGATAGTCATCATCCCCATCCATGTCATATGTTTGGGACTCTTCATCCATGTCATCATGGTCCTGCCTATCCAGGTTTTCCTTGTACTCATAAGATTTGGTTTCAAAAATGTTACAAGGCAATAAACTTTCCAAACCTTCATCAATATGTGGAGAACAAGGTCTAGTGTCATCACACACCATACAGATCTTATCATAAGTTTTTTTATCGGCTTCTGTAATGGTTTCTTCTTGAGGTAAATCTGGAGAAAAACTGTGATCATTATCAATAAAATAATCATGGGAATACTCCAAATTTTCAATAGATTCTATTATGATATCATGAAGAGGATCTTTAATAATATCTTCAATCAAGGAACCTTTATGAACATATTCAATGGGATCACTTGGGATGTGTTGCTCAATGGGTCCCTCTAGCTTTGCCAAGTCTTCGTTATTTTCTGTTAAAGTGATATGAGGATGGTTTCCAAATAAGGGTTCTTCAAGAAACTCTTCAATGTGATTGTCATGGATGTTCCCATCTTCAGAATCTTGCTGTGTATTAAGAGAGACCTCATATTTTTTAATAAGTCGCTTAATTTCTTTCTTTCTTAAATAACTTAGAGGGACTTCCACACATTCGACGTTGTCTATGATAACACGAGGAAGTTCTTCGATGGGAGTATCATGGATCTCCTCTTCACTAAAATGTTCAAGAAGTGATTCAAAGTCTTCAATACTTTGTATCATGGCAAAATGTCCATCATATGTTTCCATGTGATACTCTGTCCCAGATAGGTAGCAGGTAAAGATCTTTTCAAGGAATTTTTTCAAACCATTCATACTACCCTTACCATCATGCCACTACTCTAAAAACATCCAAAGGAAGATTGAAAAGGAGGTTATACATTTATTAGGATGGCCCTGATAGAACCAACAACAGGCCTTGCCCTGAAAAGTACTAGCGAACATTTTCATCATATTGTCCTCATAAAGAACATTGGAGTCGGCTATCAACTGAAGGAAAGATTTGACATGCCAAATGGTTGAATCGCCATAATTTCCATGAAAGACTGGAAGCCATTTATATACATCCCCCACACCATGACCAAAGTTAGGAAAACCCGTGATGTTTGAAAAATTGATAGGCTGAAAAAGTCTGGCTATTTGGGCACCACACTGCTCCCTTAATTCATCCATATCAAAATTTAATAGTATGCATTTGATATAACCATTGAAACTTGTACTGAACAGGTGGAGTTGTCAAGTGATGAGATTTAAAGGTTTTAATATGTCTCATGGGCTCATCTACACACAACAAAACTTCACAAGTTTATGACATAACAGGGTTTTATCCCTTCAATGGAGTCGCCACGTGAGAAAAAAAAATGTATTTAAAACTTTCTCACAAAAATATTCCTTTTGCTTTTCCTTTGTAAATTATAAAAAAGAAAAAAGGTTAGTGGAGTCGCCAGATGAAAAATTAAAAATTAATCTAAAAAATCATCAAACAGAGGAAAAATAAAAAGGGGAAACAAGAGTCGTATTCCGGGAATAGAAAGATTTATCCCTGCCAGCGGCGCCAAAATGTTGCCGCCTAATTCGCACCTTGGGTTACATGGCAGAAATCTTCAAGCCATTGGGGGCGACCTTGGGGGCAAGCAAGAGTCAGGTGCTATCACTTGATCTTGACTCCTCTGTCTAGGCTCTCTCTTAGTGAAGCCAAGGGGGGTGGTTCCTAGTAAAATAAACTATGGTGTTTAATCTATGAAATAAAACAATTAGTCTAGGAGATGAGATGAAATAAAATATCACAACTAAGATGAACTGCAAAAGATATAAATAACTAGCACATCAAATAACATTCCACACAACACGTAAATTAACTTAAGCATAAAAATAAATAAGATTGCCAAAATAGACCAGTGCTAATGGAGTGCTTGTGTAAGGGTTGCTAGTGAAGTTTCGTGTAAGGGGCAAGCAAGAGTCAGGTGCTATCACTTGATCTTGACTTCTCCGTCTAGGCTCCCTCTTAGCGAAGCCAAGGGAGGTGGTTCC